>JAZGTK010005131.1:0-23009 GCA_036877625.1 Ambastaia sidthimunki
AGTTATGCTGGTCAATACTGGTTAATGGAACAGCACATAGCACACACAGTTATGCTGGTCAATACTGGTTAATGGAACAGCACATAGCACACAGTTATGCTGGTCAATACAGGTTAATGGAACAGCACATAGCACATCACAATAACACGCTGAGCTGGTCTTTTCAGACAGGTTTATCATGAAAATATGGAGCATGTCTAACAATCTTTAGGAATATAAACTCGTGTTTATTCAGTGTTTAAGAGAAGTGTACGGTTACCTCCAGGATTTGGTAAATGGCGTCTTTATAAGCCGGCAGACCAACATAAGAATTATTACAAAAGCACTTTGCAAACGCAGCAAAGGGCAGAAGCCCGTCTGTATGAATCTATAACAACAAGAAAGATGTTCAGTAAACACACAGTCAAATACTGTAAAAACCCTGAACAATTAATCAGACTTCTGCAGCTTTTTGTCCATGTCTATATGCTTTCAGGTCATCTATATATGAGTGCCCTGTACAAGTTACATTACATTGAAGCATAGATACTTAATTAACACTTTATATTTTACATTAAAACCTTTAGTGCATTCAAAATGTCTGTCACAGACTAGCATGTTGTTTCATGATGGTGATGTAATGTGTTTTCAAAGCAAATATTTCTCTGAAGAAAGACGAATAGAACTTTTGACCTCAGAAAACATGCCATCTCCGAACCACTCCACACGCCTCATGGACACTGAAGGTGTCCTGCCCTTCCACGCCACCACCAGCCCTGGCCACCACGAAAAGCACTTTACTTTCCCCCACACCAGCTCTCCAACGGCGAAACCCCTCCCGTCCTGCAGGAAAACACAGTCAGTCAGTGCTAATCGCTACAGACAGTCACACAACACATCAGACAAACTTCTCAGCTCCTACACCTTTGTATTACAGTTAAACAGACCTAAAAGATTTACACAGTTTCACACAAAATTTGGCAAATATGGTACATGCTGCAGTTTCTAAGCTGCTCCACCAACTGAGCCCAACACCTCCACAACAGACATGCACACATTCACCCGGGACACGCCTCCTTCACCCGGGACACGCCTCCTGCTGTGATGTCATTAGTATCAGTCTCAAAGGAAAGATGTGAAAAAAATGAAAAAGAAAGATTTATTGATAGGTGTTAGTGTGATGATGTGGTTGGTTTGTGTGTTTTATCAGTTTTTATCATCTGATGAAGCTGGTATTCCATGGAAGTGTTACTGGTTTAGGTAGTTAAGAAGCCAGGATGGGAACACCAGCATCCACATACCAGCATATAACTCAAGTTCAGCTATGCAGATGTTTCAGCAGCTGATTCTGGCCGATTTCACTGACAACAACTTTTGGCTGAAAAGCTGTTTTTAGAATTTAACAGCTGAAATGACCAATTCCACAAGCTGAATATTATGAAGCCACTCAGAAATAAGTGCTTTTGCTTAAAAGAAATCTGAAAACGGTTCTTTGTTGCTTTAGCCACAGCTGTTTTCCAGCTAAAATTACCTTCTGAAATCTGCTGCTAAACATGACATCTCCCGCTCCACTTTTCCTTAAATCCATTTCTGCAGAAAAATGACAAAATTTGAAACATGTTAAGTCAAATGTTCATCCCTCAGGCATAAATTGATCTACTGTGGGTCATGCTAGTCTAAATAAGATGCAACAGTAAACACAGACACATACAGGGTATGTATTTACAACCCAAAAGATCAACACGTAGAGTCAGAAGAGAGAGTTCAGACCCACAGACGTTTGGAGAAGAGACTGAGATCGTGCAGCATTATTTGATAGTTGCTCTAGAATCTTTAAAACATTCACACCTCTGATCCTCTCCAGACGCACCACACACGGCTTCACCGTCTCTGAGCCGAGAATCAGCTCTGCAAAACAGCAGCAACTCATTAATGGAACCAACCACTGCTGTCAGTCTGAGCAGATATTACTGGAACTGCACTACACACCAGACACACTTTTGAATTGAAACATATTTTGCATTAAGGGAGTATAACTTTGTCAGACTTTTGTTCAGGTATTCAAACTATTTCTGTCATGCTCTGAACAGTTTTGCAGATGTTTGATAAACTGAACGTGTCTTCATGCAAACTGACCTGATTCGCTTCCTGTGTTGTTCCTCATTCTCTCATTTGTAATGGGTGACATGGTGACTTCAGTGGCCTCCAGAGAGTCCTCAGATGAATCCAGATCTTTTGTGTTATCTGTGTCACTCTCATCGTCCCAATGACAAGAATCACCGTTCTCAACAGCCTGTGTGTGAATAAAACCAACTCATGTGACACAACATTTACAGCCTTCTAAAAGCATAAGAGATTTAAAAATACCCCAAAAATATTCCTAATAATCACTGCTACCTAATATTTGTTTTTAATACCCGAGCAAAGATCTTTTTGGCTTCAAGAGAAGGACTGGGCAAAGCCAAGAGACTCAGAACAAGTTTCCTGAGGATGGAAGCTGGTGAGAAACTCTTTAGGACATTAGACCAGTAAAGTTCCAGGGAAGGACATGAAGATGCATCAAACTTATTTCGTATTTTCAGTTCATCATCCTCCTCAGCAAGCTGGTACTCTAGAAACTCTTCTGTGAGTTTAGCCGAATCCTCAGATGTGGCACAGAGGCCAAACTGTACAGCAAGATCAACTACACTCTTTCCTGTGAGCTTTAACCTGCCGTGAGGGCTGAGGAGCTGTGACATGCGCCTGAGCGATCCATCACTCAGAGGGAGACATTCAGCAATAGAGACAGTCAGCGTTTTGTAGAACGCTAAACACTCATCCTGAAAGCCATTCAAAGTGTCAGCCAGCTCCTCCTCATGTGTGGTTATGAAGTCCTCCACAGCCTCACCCACACTGAGCTCGCCAGCAGGAAGACAGAACGCCGAGTTCTCCAGGGTAGCTGCATTGCGTTCCTTCAGGTAACGTATGACCGCCTGAGGGCGAAGAAAACTGGAGGCATAGGACCGCAGGAGCCCGCTTGCTTCTCGAAGAATCTGCTCAAGATCAGCACGAAGAAAATCTTCACAACACTCCAGGTGTCGCTGGAAAGCACAGAGTGGTGCAAGAGCATGACTGAGAAACATGAAGGTGACCCTCATCTTAGGGTTCTCCAACTGGGAACAAATCAGTTTCACTTCATCACTGTTCTCATCACAGGAAGTAAAGTATGACAGCAAATCTGTCCACATTCCCAACATCCTTTGAAGAAGCACACAAAACACTCCACAACTGTCTGTAAGAGACGGGCTGGGTTCATGTAGTCCATCAATGCCTGCAAACAGCATCTTCAGGTTGTCATTACTGGTGAAACAGGCTGAGTGATGTCTATAGATGTTCATAATGAGTTCCTGAACCTGACTGGAGTGTGTCATTAATCCAGCGTTACAGGCAGCGTCTGGTAAACTGTAAAGTCCATCAAGATGAACCACTTTTGGGTTGAGCTGCTGAATCTGCCAGGCGAAGATCTCTGACGTTTCTTTCTCATCATCAATGTAAAACGCTACCAGGTTGCTGGCAGGAAGCTCAAACCTTTGCAGGATGTTGAGTACAGATCCAGAGACAGAACTATCAGCCAAAAGCTGAAAGACATCAAGGATACGGATGCAATACTTTTCTTGCTTTTCATCAAAATAACCCACAAGCACCACATGACAGGAGCCCTTCTCTCTACTTTCAGCATCAAGCAGCACCTGCCCAAACACGTACACACAGTACGGGTTCAGTCTGCAGGCAGCAGTGATGTCTTCTGGATACTGCAGTCCGAGGATATATCTCGCTGTCTGCTGGGACACGGTTCTGACCGTTGAGGGTAAACCGCTGAGGCAGTGAGTTTGAAGGAAGAGCAGCATGAGTTCATGACAAATCGGGTCTTCAACCTGCTTTCTCTGAGACGAATCTAAAGCTCTCATCTCACGTTCTGCATGCTGTTTAGTCTGCTGGTGTCGTTTCATATCACAAAAACCCCTGTGCAGTGTGATGTGGGTATCACACAGAGTGCAGTAAGCACAACTGTCCCCCAGATGACTGGACCCGAGCCAGTCCAACAACTGCTGCCACCGGGGATCATAAGTCACAACTCGCCCCTCTTCATTTACTTCCACACTGATATGAGGGTCACGCGTTCCTCTGCCTGTATAACAGAAAAACAAGCTGAATCAGTAAAAAAACATCAGCAAATAAACACAAAACTGAATCAGCTTCAGTGAAGACTCACCATCATTCATAGCCATCTTATGCCTACGTCAGAAAAACAACATTTTGATTAGAATATAATAATAACGAGTAAGACAATTATTCACAAGCAGTAACTCATGGACATTAATGCATCTGGCTGTTATCCAAAGCAATCAACAAAGACAAAGAACTGAAGTTTGACTTTAAAACTAAAACTACTAAAACCCACATTCACTGCAGACAGTAGAGACAGCCATTCTTATGTAATAATTACTAGTTTAATTGATCGATTCATTGAAGCATCACGCATTTGATATATTCAGTGTAGCGTCACTCTCCCGCAGTGAATTGTGGGTAATATCAGTTCATGGCTCTGCGCTTATAGATCATCCGGGTACTTTAATACTCAGTTCAACACACTACGATTTGGGACACACTTACTCTAATTTCCCAAACTATTTGGATATCATGTGAATTGGGAAGCAGGGCGTGTTTTAAAGCGCGCTGTGCGGGTTTATTTGGCGCCAGTGGACGCGCGAGAGAGATCTCGCGGGAATTTTTTTGCCGCGAAAGCTGCACGCTTGATATGAGGTTTTACTATGACATGTTTATCCTGCTACAATATGATATAAAGCAGAAAACATCAATGTTACAGCAACCAACACGAGTCCATTAAACACAACACATGCATTCAAAAACAGCATTTATTCAGGTTCAGCACTGATGTATTTGCAGAATGACATCACATTAAACACTTTCTAAACCATCTCAGATCATTTGAATTGACGCTAACAAAGCGCAATTGTTTTTGTTTTCCTGATTTAATTTAGGTTGATGAAACATTCAGAGAACGCAGCGGTGTTGTTGTTTGCAGTTAACTTTAATTTAACTAACAGTTAACTGTAAAAACTTATTACAATGAGAACATGGTTTCTGAAACAAGACCTGCTGTTGTCTGTTTCTGTGTGTAATGTGATGGTCGCTCACGTGTTGCTAAACTATCAGTCAATGAAACGTGTTGATATGAACATCAGAAGTGTTTTACCTCTCGTGTGATCCGGGTGATGTTCAGTGTCTGCAGGCTGATGAAGACTCTGCACTCGTGATGAGGATGAAGACTAACTGATGGGAGGAGCAGAGCTACAGTTGTTGTGAAATGTGTCTTTCTACGCTAACATACAAACTGTCCAGTGGCTTCATTTCTATCAATTAACGACATTCTGACACTGATCTGTGCCAGCTGAAATGTCTTTGTAATACGCCAGTTAATCGATTAATCTATATATTATTTCACATGTTGTTTTCGATTAGTGGTAACCAGAAATAACAAATGTTAAAATGTCCTTCACATTGGCGTCAGATTGTATGGACATTTAATGCCTGAAGCGTAAACAATAGTGACATTTACTATGATGTGTATTTTGGGGTGGTTTCCTTAGTTAGCACGATGACTCGCATTTACTTAATAGATTAACTGTAAATCTGAATACAATGAAATTCAGGACAGATGTGTACAGAATAAAAGTCACGCCGGCGTGTTATTGTGTTGCATTTATAGAAGACTCGGTGGTATTAATTAAATATTCTTCTTTAAAAATATATTTTAATTATATTTTGCACATATTTAGGTTAACTCGACTACGGTTTGCTATTTTTATCATCCAAAGCGCAGACATCATACAGAAGAGATGTTGTGGCCATTTCATCGTATTTCACATTCCATAAGTACTAAACATATTACTTGTTTATTCTTAGATATGTATGTGAGTGTTTTGAATGAATGTGGAACTTATGTCTAATTTAATTACATATATATTTGGAAATGTTGAGTGCAACTACTTTTATGTTATAGCTGTGGGTATTTACGTCACGTCCGGTAGGCGTTTGTATGGGAATTTTGTTTGGAAACCAAACATCTGGTGGCGTGACGTGGAGTTAAACAGTAATTTAACCCACTTCAATTACTAAAAGCGGGTTTTACATGAACAGTTACAGAACATTACTGTATAACATTACTGTATGATAGTGTTTACAGTGGTTTACTGCACACTTACAAATCTCTCCCTCACTCAACTCCTCATGAAATATGATCTTCGATCAGGTTTATGTGTGACACGGACTGTTTACAGAATAAATGAAGAAATAAAGCGACTTAACTGACTGTCACAACACAACAAGTTTAACCAACTACAAACTTCAGCTTCCGGAACGCGCGCGTGACGTCACCACGCTATGCGCGCGATCGTTCATGATAAATCAATGTAAATTCACAAATTCTTCAGATATAAGGAACAAATATTTAATTTGTATTTAATTTATAAATGTTTAATAATTTGTCTGCAGGACTCTCTTCACTTTAAAAACAGCTCGGTTACCATTTGTTCATCTTTAAAAGAATACTTTCAGTCACTGTAAATGTTCAGAGATTTATTTTACACAGCAAATACTTCTTTCTCTTTGAGTTGTACAATAATCATGCTGCAACATAAAGAACCATTATTATACTTTTAATAATACAGTGTATGTACAGGAGACCTTCACTATAGAAGTATGAGTCGCATAGTTTCAGTCCAATTCATGTAACATACCATTTAAAACAAAGACAATTCATTATAAACATAAACATGACAAAAGATCAAAAATAAACTTAAAATGCATAAAATGACCATTTCACTATGATTACACTAAACATGTTCTCTTCTTTCTTACATCATATGCACATTTTTCTGGCTTATCACGCCAGTATGTTTTATTTTTTATAAGATCCATTAAAATCATCTACAGCATGACAACAAAACAGAGAGAGAGAGAGAGAGAGAGAGAGAGAGAGGGATCATTGTGCTCAATAACTAAATGTAAACAACTCAAGGAAGGGCAACAGGAAACTGAACACTGAACAACTGAACACAGCTGGTGATGTTTGTTTTATCCTTCAGTTTGAGCTGAAACGAAACAGGAGGAACAGATGAAATAATGCAGAGAAATTCATGAATGAAAATGAAGCTCATATCAGTGTTTGTTGATTCAGACCAGGTTTAGTGTAAAAGAGTCAGTAAAGCACATACAAATGTATTCAAAACAAAACATCATAACGACAATAAGAAAACAACTGACCCTGTGTACTGCACTTTAAGACTTTCAGCTCATCACAATGAGGATCCATCACATAACTAGATTATATAACACAGAGAACGTCTGACACAAAAATAGCTTAAGAGTGATTAAAACTGGGATAATGCCACATTTGAGATTGAATCTGAGAATCTAGCAAATGAAAGCAAAAAAAAGTAGCATTAAAACTAAGCTGCTCTTTCAAGCTGCTTTTTCAAGACACTCAAGACTGCAAGTTTGTTTAATACATAAAACAGAATGAAAAAAACATTGTTCTTAAATAGATATCCAAAAAACTTCAAACAGCACAGAATGTGGATTCTTCAGGAATGAATGACTTCATTTCTCTCGCCACAGACAGTTTATCTTGGCATGAGGAGTTTTGAGGGACCACAGGGGTCCAAAACCACTGACACAAAATAATACAAACTTATCAACTATATGCACAAAGTAAAATTTAAAAATGCACAAAATATACATATATTGTACATGAGACTGACATACAGATTGTATATTGATATAAAAATGTTTCATCTGTATTGGTTTTATCTTCTCGTTCAGACTGGAGATGTGACATCAGATATGACACTGTTTTATGATTGGCTGGAGTTGATGATGATTTTTTTTCAGTGGCTGAATAAAGCTCAACAATAAAATCAAAGCTGAGTGTCCTAACATGTTATCACACACCAGTGAACAACCATCAGAGCACAAACGCTCACACACACTGAGAGATATGATCCAATCCACAGACACAGAGTCTAATATTGGCTCAGCTTTTGCACATGGTCCTTAAACAACAACATCCAGAAGTGAAGAATTAACAAAACACCAAGATGAAATATGTCATTACTTACATCACTTGTATCTCTCTCATTAGAGATGGACGAGCAAAGCGTGGCTGCATCCAGCACCATCAATCCCAATGTTCATTCAGAACTGACCTGCTGAAACTCTGCAGTGGTCCAGAAGTTCAGCAGGTCACATGACAACAGAAACTTTGAGATGTTAAGCAAGTGAATCAAATTCTGCTGCTTCTCACGAGCCTTCAACA
The DNA here is from genome assembly GCA_036877625.1 of Ambastaia sidthimunki. Taxonomy (NCBI): domain Eukaryota; kingdom Metazoa; phylum Chordata; class Actinopteri; order Cypriniformes; family Botiidae; genus Ambastaia; species Ambastaia sidthimunki. Next base: position 8,357 of record JAZGTK010005131.1, read on the forward strand.
CCTCTAGCAAGTTCACTGAGTTAAATTTACACCAGAAGAACTTAGAAATGGAAGTTTCATGTCAATAAATATACCGACCAGAGAACTAAAGCTGTTAAAATTCATCTACTGAAGTCAAGAAACAGTGCATGCCACAGAACGACAAGAATCTGTCTGGAGGACAGAGGGAACTAGCAAAAGGCAAGATCGGAGCTGAAGGCAACAGAGAGATCAGGGTAACTGACAGGATGTTTCTTTCTAAAACTCATTAATCTACACTGAGGTGAACGTGACTGAGACATGGAAGTGGTGTGTGTGTGTGAATGAAGGACAGGTTACACTAACATAAAAATCAATCCTCCCTCACTGACTTTCTTCCTTTCAAAAAAACTCTTTTTGTTGTAGTTGAAGGAATCTTTCTGCACATTTTTCCCTCAGAGAGGTGGATGATGAGAGATGAGCCACAGGGTGGAGCTTTAGTTGAAGTTGGTGTCGGTGTGGTAGGTGGTATGGTAACCATCAGATGTTAACTGGGTGGTCTCTGTGGCCGACGAGGGCTGAACCATGACAGGTTCACCTCCACCTGCCTCTGTGTGGAGATTTCAACAGGAGATTATGCATAAAACACGAAGCTTAAACACTGTACGTATATAAAGTTACACTCATGCAGAACAAGAAACCTATATTGACATTTACATTAAACAGACACTTTAATCCAAAATGGGAGGAAAACAATAAAGCGATTCATCATAGGAAGCAATACTATCAGAGACATTATACAAAATATATATCCTTCTGTGTATCCTTCTATATATCCCTGTATGGTATATATGGGGTGGGCATGTATAACATATGAACCTCTCTCGTCGGACTGCAGCTGGGCCTCTAAGTCTTCAGGTGAGACGTAGAATTCCTGTTCCCGCCCCTCCGGTGGGCGTGGCTTACACTTCCCACAGCAGCAGTTACAACAGCAGCAGAGACAACAGCAGAAATAACAGCCTGTAGCCAGACCACAGAAAAGAAACAGAGCCTGTAGAGGGAGACAGAGAGCAAGATGACCAATGAAGAGTCCAAACTCCTGAAATATATTGATTCATTAAAAATCAGGAGACTACCTTTTTAGCTAAAGTTTCTGAAAGTGTTTTTTCCCAAACCCCTGCTATAAAACCCACCCATAAACACAGAACCGGGCTGTACCTTGGCCCACCAGCTGGACAGGACAAAGTAGGTGTTGACGTTCTCCTCTCCGAACTGTTCAGCCACGTACAGACCCAGAGAGCCGTACTTGTCATAGATGTTTCTCTTTGTAGAGTCGTTGAGGATGGCATGAGCGTTGTTTATCTCTTTAAACTTATCTGCTGCTTCAGGGTTATCAGGATTCTTGTCAGGGTGATATTTCAATGCCAGTTTCCTTTAAAAGACATGACACATGAACAACATTAAATGCAGCTGGATTTTGCAATCGGACATCATTAAATAAAACATTATTTTTTTAGTCCTTCATTACAGATAATAAATGGTGACTGTGACCATAACAGTAATGTAATGTTCTGCGCTGACACTTCTCTATCTCACCTGTAGGACTTTTTGATGTCGTCAACAGTAGCCAGTTTGTCCACTCCCAGCACATGATAGAGAGATTCCCCAGATGTGGAGAGCGCACGCTGCCTCTGCTGCTCAGTCATGATGTTACAACAATCTGATCAGAAACACACAATCTGATCAGAAACACACAATCTGATCAGAAACACACACAATCTGATCAGAAACACACACAATCTGATCAGAAACACACAATCTGATCAGAAACACACACAATCTGATCAGAAACACACAATCTGATCAGAAACACACACAATCTGATCAGAAACACACAATCTGATCAGAAACACACACAATCTGATCAGAAACAGTTTAATACCGATCGCGGGTGATGGTTTACAGCAGATGTCAAGGTTACAAATTTTACCCTGTAAATCAGTCAAATTTCTAGATTAGATTTCTAGATTAGAGCCTCATTACTGTGGATGAAATAAAGTGACACTATTTCACTATTTTATACCCGTGATCATACAGTGTGAGAATAAAGCAATAAAGCAAGAGAATAACAAAGAGAATAAAGCAAGTGTTTTATAGTCTCTTCTGCCTGTGTTTGTGTCTCATCATGACTGATCTGGTTCTGTGTCAAATTCACATCACATCTCACAGCTGAACATCAAACTGTGCTGCAATACTGCAATAAACTCGACGATCAGACGATGATTATATGCACGGGTTGTATATAAGAATGATGCGTGTTTCTCATGTGTTCAAGAACATTTATCCATAACGCCACATCACATGTATTCTTATTTAAATGCAATGACAAATGCATTCATTTATTCAGATTCCTTCGATCTGCACAATAAATCATGTGATGTGGATTGCGCCGGCTGTGTGACTGCAGAAACAGGATTTACAGATAACCTCGTGTCTGCATCACTGTTGCTGTGGTTTCTCAGCATCCATGTTACCGTGGCCTGTTAGCGCGCGCTCCCGTTACACCGAATAATCACCGAACCCGCAGAGAAACCACAGCTGACAGCACAAGATCTGCGCATGAGCTGGAACGTGTCTTTAACGCATGAACACTTACCGTTTCGTCCCCGACACGCGTCGTCGTGATTTAATATCGGTGCGGTAATGAAACGGATGTTAATCTTGTGTTTGCATCCCCGCGCGATCACCTAAATGTACCAGATGCCGCAGATCTGCTCGACCCCGCCCACCCGTGACGTCAGCACAACGTCGTGCGCGTCCCCCTCCGGGGACCCAGTCTGACAAAATCAAACATTATCCCCGTATTGTGTTAAATTTGAAAACACGTCCTAAATATACTATTATTCAGTCAGTTTTATTGTGATTTTTGCTGAGCTTCGGGTTTCTCTGTCGACACCTTCTGGAGATTGAGAGAAACTGCACCCAGCGATCACTAAAACTCACATGAACCACAAACTAAGAGAAACAAACTATTTAATCAAAAACATTCAAAATAAAATAAAGCATTTCTGAGTCAGATCAATTATATTATACTCTCTACATAACCAACATCAAATCTGAATATTTTCTTTTTCAACCAGAAGCTGATATTGTGACTGTCTTCAAAAACAGTTTAATTTATAAGCTTCAACACTGTAAGCACAGATGATCTCTTTTTAAAAACTAAAATAACATAAAATAGTACCATATGAATATAGCATGTTCTTCAGAAAATATGCTACCAATATATCATATCAGACAATAAAATGTAGGTTTATTATTCTCAATCAGTATAATTATTTTAATAGAGGCATTAAGAAAAGACATTATATATAGATATATCTGCCATCCAGTCACTGACTGTCTATAAATAGGAAAAAAATAATGTGTCCATGTGGTTTCAGTCTCTACTTGGGCTCGTCAATGGTGCCCTTGCTGAGGTCTGTCATTCGAGAGTATCTCACTTTCTTCTGCTCCAGTTCATTCTGAGCCCACTGGAGAAGTTTTAGCAGCTTTGCTAGTTTTGGAATAGATTCCCTGTTCTCATAGTCTAGTACAGCCTGGTTCACTTCACTCCACACCTACAGAGCAAAACACAACTGGCATTTAAAAAACTAGTAAAATTTTCACTAAATACAGTGATGACCGTGTATGTATTTAAAGAGGAAAACTCATTTTAGGGGACAGCAGAACTACTAACATCACATAGTTATCAACACAAAGATTCATGACTTATGATGATTGTGTCCTGTTAAAATAAACACACACCTTCTGTCTCTGCATCATGTTGAGCAGATCTCCAAACGGTGACTCCTCAGGGTTGTCAAAGGCGAGCAGAGCCAGCGTCCGCTCCATCTCAGTTAGACATTCTCTGCTCTCCTCACCCTGCTCTGCCAGCTGAGACTGAGCAAATTCCAGTGCCGCCTCCGTCTCCCGCAGACGGATCAGCTCGATGAGATGTTGCTGCTACAGGAGGAAATAAACTGTTTACTGAAATAAACGGTAACTGTTTGCTGCTCTGCTGAGCCTCAAGCATTCTGATGTGTTTGCAGTGGATAACAGCAGATTGAAAGTCAAACTCTGGTTAATTACATTCAGCTCTTGTTCAGCATTTCTTATGTTTTGTTTTAGGGCTTTATAATATCTTGGTTTGTACAGCATTGATAAAATGATCGTGTTCTGGGTACTGTTTCTGTATTTTTGATCACAGTTTATAATGGTTCTGGTACATCTCTCTTCCTCCCCACAGACCCACATGAGCTCAGCTGTTTACCTGAAGGTGAAAGAAGAGGAATCGGTTTGTGTCCAGGAGCTCTGGGTGGAGGCTGTTGATGAGAGCAATGGCTTCCTGGATCTGACCTTTCAGAACCATTTCCCTGATCTTTATCCTCTCATCCAGAGAGTCCAGATCCACGTTTGGCTCAATCCCAGACTCCATGCGAAACTTCTCTGCAGCCTCTTTAAAGCCCTCTGTGGAACAGAAACATTTTCACTGGGGCAGTTGTGAACCATGGTTATAATCTTATAGCACAAAACGAGTTACAGTATTGGATAAAACAGTTACAGTATTAGATAAAACAGTTACAGTATTAGATAAAACAGTTACAGTATTAGATACAACAGTTACAGTATTAGATAAAACAGTTACAGTATTAGATAAAACAGTTACAGTATTAGTTTACTGTCACTTGTAAACGAATACAATAAAAAATACTACATAGCTGACACAGCTCACCTGTTACCAGATAATTCATGATGAGCTTGTTCATATCTGCTCTCTGAACATGCACGTTATTTAGTTTATCCATCCATTCTTCCTTTGTAATATCTTCAGCCTTTTCTGAATAATTCATCATGGATGCGCTGTGGCAGAAAACACAGACTGTTACTTCAAGTAACCTGCACGTGCTTTTGTCTTTATATGTAATTATCAGAGCTGAAGTTTGATGTACGTTTCATTCATTCATTCATGATGTACGAGAAAACTGTTCCGCTTTTACAAAGTTCGTACTGCTGATGTTAATAATAGTAAATGAATGAATGAATGAATGAATGAGCGGCTGTGTGCAGGTTCGTATTTTCGCGGTGTTTCAGGTGTGACAGTACAACACTGCAGCAGCTGGATTACTGGCTCACCAACTACACAGCGTATAATAATGATGCTGACACGTGCACTGACAGATCGTATAGTTTGAATAATACTGTGTGTTAATGATGCGGAAAGAATGTAAAACAGCACAGCTTATTCAGCGTTCCGACAATGCAGCTTATCAGAAACAAATCGATAGATTACGTTAACAGATTTGTGTTGTTTAATTAGGCCATTTGTCTTTTGCAAAATAAGAATAATTGCAATAAAATACTTACTGTTATAAATAGCGCTGGGCCTCGGCGAAGATCACGCGATAACAGAACAGCGCTTGTAACGGGATTTGAGGTGAGGTCAGTGATTGGTCAGAATATTGACGTCACGGTTGTTGTGGCGAAGCAGGTCAGGTTGCCAGATCGGTGCACAAAGATTTATTTACGCATCATCGAAATATAACATTTATCGATTTATTTATTTACAATTGTAAATATTTGAGATTATATGAATTTAACAGAAATTAAACATAACAACAGTCAACAGAAACAAATGATTTTACTTTGATACTTTGATACTCTTTAACATTTCCCAATACGTTTAAATTTGTCTAATCCTCTTATCTAAAGCAAGCACTGAAATAAAGCACAGAAAGATGAAGATCAGCTGATTACGGTTCAGAGATTAAATAGAACTCTCACCTTTATGACGATTCAGAGAAGATCAATGGTAGCTAGACTGGGGGGTAATATTGTTTCATACAATAAAACACAATACAGTACAATAGCAATCTATTGTTTCCGTTCCCTTCTCATCATAACATTAAAATGACAACAGCCGCTATTAAGTTCTGAACAGACGGCGGAAGTCAATGAAATTGTGTTTGTTTTTGTGCTTTCAGGTTGAACCACGCCGTATGTCATTTCTCTAACAAAACAAGTGAAGCAAAATAAATCCTTTTGTATTTGATATTTAGGCCTGTTTATTCTATTAATGAAATACTGGCTTCATGTAAGCTAAAAATTACAAAAGGAGGAGAACTAATATATAACGAATAAATATGAATCATAAGTATCATAAGCGTGAAAAAGTTCATTTGGAGTAAATATTGCACAAAATTATTATTCACTAAACCGTGAATAAAACTCAAAATACAGAATAAATGTTCTGTTTATAAATGTTAATTCTGTGTTTGTGTGACCTGCAAATGTCTTAATTCATTCTGTGTATTCTGTAGTTAAACCTGCAGTGGAAAAAATTAAAATTAATTAATTTACTAAATTAAATTAAATAAAAAAATATTTTAATAAGTAAAAACAATATTGTGCCGATGTTCGTTTATTTTCATTTTCACAACACAAAAACTCATCAGGACACATCTCACCATCATCTGTGCTGCTTTCTCAGACCTGTGAGACTGCAGAGACACACTTCAACACTTAACACCAGATTCACCCATTGGGCTGCTGACTGTGGGGTCCCTGAGTTAGTAGTGGGGCGAAAGTAAGACCTGTTGCTGGGTGACTGAATTATAGATGTTGAGCAGCTGCTCCAATCAGCTGAGACATGTAGGGCAGCTCTTACACTGAAGAGAGTGATGCAGAAACACGTGGGAGGAGGGAAGATAGAACAGGAAGAAAATATGAGGAAAAGTAAGAAAGAAAGGGATCAGGGAAGGAATATGGGGAAATAAAGGAATGGAGATAAGGTATATACCTGATAAGATAATACTATTTTTAAAAGCTCACATGCTAATTCTAAAACGTTTATATCATTAACTACTAAACACTAAACTACTACTGTTACATTTCAAACATATAAATTCAGACACACATTTTGACATTTTGTTTTCATTATTGTAAAGTTTTTATGTCCATTTCTTAGGCAGTGATCATGTCAAACGTCCCGTTAAGAAAGTGAGAGTTATTGAGCTCGCCAGCAGCTGCTGTTATCAGGTGACGTCACTGAATTGAAGTGTTAAGTCACAGATAAACTGAACGCGACGTTAATGCTGTTTTGCGGTCGGTGTGTTGAAGCGTAACGGCAGCTGTAGTTACGGGAGAGTTTCGGGTACAGCGCTGATGTGTCTCCGCGTGTACCGCCGGGACTCGGTTAACGGAAGGGGAGGGGGTCCTCGTGACGTCACCGTGTCCCGCTGTAATCCTCTCGCGCTTGAGTCCAATCATCATCATCATCAGAGGAAGCGCAAATCTCTCCAGACCGAAGCAACAAACGAGACCTTTAACACTGCAGCATCACTGCAGCATCACTGCCATCAGTCCCGCCGGTCAGCTCTCACTGCGGGACTGTGCGTGATGCTGCTCTGAGTAAAACTGCTTGATCGTATGTTTTGAGATGTTGACGGTGTTTACCGCTGATGTGAAGCATAAGCGATGCGCGACTGCAGAGGTCAGCAAAACGAGTGAGAATCATAACAACGCGCGTCCTTCAGATCGACGCGCGGAGCGTTTTTGACGCGCAGGTGGATGCTGCTACTTTCTCCGTTGGTTTCATTATGTCGACTGCAATGCAATTGCTTGGTGTAAACGACACTGATAGACACATGATGTGACATTGACACACTTCGGATTGTGAAATGTGGGAATAAGTGAAGCACAACAGTCGGGATGTGAAGCAGGACCGATGCTGCACGATCACAGCGGAATACAGGCCACAAATACATCATTCAGTGTTTGACTGCGGTTTGCTCGAAACAGAAACACGGTTATAAAATAAAAGTGTGATTGCTGTGTCAGTGAGCTGTGCGTGCGCGCGCGTGCACGCGTCCGGAGGGTGGTGACATGGGCCCGCGGCTCTGCGTGTTCACGGCGGACCTTGATTTACTATCTATACAATTAAGGCACGCGGTGAATGCCAAGAGAGGAGCCTTAACACTGCAGAACCCGTTAACACTGCAGAACCCGTTAACACTGCAGAACCCGTTAACACTGCAGAACATGACAAGAGCGCCTTCATTCTCCTAAAGACACGCTGCTGTATAACCGAACAGAACCGAGCAGAACCGACACCGAACGAGCTGCGGACTCATGATGGGATGATGTTAATTCTGGGAGCTGACCTGACAGAAACACACCATTCCTGGTGTATTTCCCAATCTTACGCTGTTGTTTTATTTTAAATTTCACAAAAGTCCATAAATTCCGTATAATAATTTTACTTTAACACTCTAACACTTTTCTCCTCTAAGTTTATATTCACAAATACTCAACATGACAGATACACTGATGGCGTGCACATACAGAGCACTGTGTAATATTCTATCCTGAAAATTCACCGTATATAAATATAAATTCTTGATCTGTTTGGCGTTACTGCTTTGTGTTGTGTGTTTAATATTTGGTCATGTTGGCAATGATTAAAAGTAGACAGACATGTTTAATTTGTAATTGTATACCTACAGAAATATTACAGAATTACCCATGAAGTTTCCAGATGTCAAAATACAGCAGATTGACAGAAAGAAAGGTTTGATGTAAATGTATTAGCTATAATTTATTATTTCAAATAACGTGTTTTTAATATTTTAATATGATCAGATCATCTTCATCCACCTACATGCGTCCTTGATTCCTTGATTACAAAAGCTTTACTTTATCCAGATTGTCAAATGTTTGGAAATTTCAGTGTTTCAGTCATTTCAGTGTTTTTTTTGGTCCAGTATTCTACATAATCACATATAGTAGAAATTAATCACAGTATTCTACATAATCACATATAGTAGAAATTAATCACAGTATTCTACATAATCACATATAGTAGAAATTAATCACAGTATTCTACATAATCACATATAGTAGAAATTAATCACAGTATTCTACATAATCACATATAGTAGAAATTAATCACAGTATTCTACATAATCACATAAAGATGGGCTGGATGAGTACAAGCAGCTACAGTTCATAACTTCTGCCTCTCTATCATCTCTGTTTAAAACACAAACTGCAGGTTACTTTCTGAACTCAAATCAAGCCAAAGTGACATTTTTGACAATCAGACTCAACTGTTTAAATGACAAATCATTATTATAAACGATGTGAATCAGGGTAAGAGATTGTGTTGAACTGACCTGTCATGTACTTGCTCAGGTTTTTGTTTGTATTTTAAAAAGTTCTGGCATTGCAGCTTTAACTCTCATTGGCTGTTGACTTTAATTACTAACCTTCAATCTTATCCATCCAATCACAGTTGTGCAGATGAAACATTCACACTCACAGCCTGCACGTGATGTTCATTCTCTGCATTAAAACAGGAAACGAGATTCTTTGTGCTATATTATTACCTGTTTCTCTCTAACACAACATACCAATAACAGCCTTAAACATCTGATTACAAAGAAACTATTTGGTAACCAATTTAAACAAAAAACAGAAATATTTAAAAAGCAACGGTGATCTAAAACATAAATGAATTCAAATATTTGCAAATTTGTTACAATTCGCTCTATTTTAGGCTTCTTTAACAACTCTTCAGCAGAAACATTCATACATCCTATATTTCTTTGAGATTTTAGAAAAAACAAACAACAAAACCATTTGTAACATTTCTTGAGCAGGAGATGTTTAACCTCTTGCCAGTCAAAGGTGATTTCATCTATACCTCAAGCAAATCTATTCAACTTTCAGGTGGGTTTGAGCAGATTCAATGGTGATACATTGTTTTGTACAAAACAGTGAGTAAATTGAGAGTAAAGACACTTTCAAACACAATTACACCATATAGAATTATTTTAATGAGCATCAAATCTAAGAACGTGATAGTGACCTTCCAATACAATGATATTCATTTCAGGGGTGAATGTTTAAATGTTTGTCTTGTACTTATTTTTAATATTTGTAGTATTTCATATACTTTCATGAATCTTTTGATATATGACTATAGAAATTTGAAACCCTCACACGACTCATTTTTTCTCTCCCACACAAACACAAACAGCAAGCAGCTCCTAACAATCACACACAGAAACCATATCATCTTTTTTGTTTGTTTTTCATTTAACAGTAAATCAGTAACTTAGTTCATTGTCAGGTTACACGTTTGAGGCGTTTTTCGTTATATTATTATAATTATATGATCCTACGTTAAAGCTTAGCAGTATACTGAGGACATGGGGGAGGAAAAGCAGTCAAATGAAATCTGTTAAGAAAAGACTGAACAACAGAAAAATGTGATGCATCTAAAGCGAATCCAAATTAAAGCGTGAATTGCTACATCTGTGATTGGCTTTAAGAAACAGCGACCTCTGCTGGAGGGGTTTGGAGCAGTAAGTGTCTGAACACTAGTCTCTCAATCATAACGCAAACATTAGTTTTACTTTCTTTTCTGAGTCCAGCCAGTGACAGTGTTGACTTCCCCTGGGTAAAGATGCTCGGGCTGTTCTCTCCCTGATAAAACTGTTTCAAGTGAGGTATAGAACAGCCATTATTAAACAGTTTTGATGACACTGTAGCTTTACAATGTTAAGGCTCCAAGCAGGATAAACAGAAAGGAAGAAAAACGGTGAATATGTGGCTCGTCAGTGAACAAATAAAGTCACATGTTACACAATTCAAAAATATATATTTTATAACATTATCATCTTATGTCAATACACATTTCATTGTCCTTCTACGCAGCTGCATGACACTCCAGGAACAGGTTCAAACACCTGCTGAATCTACAGAACAGAAGAAATAAACTGGCCCATTACAGTCACTGATGCTGAAGATGCTCCGCCCCCATCTTACACACACTCCCATCACCCTTTCCTGACACACACACACACACAGACGTCACAAAACTCTCACACACACACACACGTCACAAAACTCACACACACACACACACACACACACGTCACAAAACTCACACGCACACGTCACAAAACTCACACGCACACGTCACAAAACTCACACGCACACGTCACAAAACTCACACGCCTAACCAACTGTAAAGAGCAACGATGAGGACCGGTGGGGCTGAAGAAACACAAACAAGACAAAAAGGGCCTGTGCAGATATTGGCTGGTCAAAGAGGGAAGGGACGGGAATGAAAACAATACCAACTGATACAAAAAAAATCAAAACAATGACATGACTTTGAGAAGCGCTATTAGACTTCAGCCTCCAACAGGCAGAAGAGCAGAGGATCCAGTCTGACGCTGGTCACCAGAATTAAATAGAAAAACAATGATTGTTAAGTTTTTTCATCTTGTGTCCTCTTTAAGTTTCGTTTTGAAATGGTCAATCCAAAAACAACCGCTTGTGAGCTGTAGCGGGGGGGGCTTCTACTGTTTACTTCTGTTTTGGCGTTCCTGGAGGAAAGAGAGAGAGTTAGTGGAGTTTCTTCAAAGTACACAAAACCAAAACTCTTTTATTTCAAAATGCTGCCATTCCACTATTAATCTGTGTAGGTACAAGCTCAGTACTTCATCTCACACACAGACATAAACAACAAAAACGTACTTGATCAAGTCGGGACCGGTTCTGGAGAGGAGTGGGTTCTAAGTTCTGTCGGTGGAGACCAAAGAAAAAGATTATTAACAATTATCAACAGCACAACTCAAAATCCAACAGCCATTTGTCTCAGACTAACACATAAAACATCTGAATTTCCAACAAGAAAAATACACACTTCCCTTTTTTCAGAAAGAATTAGTGATCAATTATTTTTGTTAAATAACTGAATTAACCTACATTTCAAATGGACTTAACAGAGCAGGTAGTAACCAGAAATGTTTAATAAGACATAATGTTCTGCATCTTGACTGTTGGCTAGGGCAGCAGGACACATTGGATGAAAAATAACATTAAAATAACGTTAGCAGAATAATATTAAGTGAAGCACCAAGAACATCAAGTGACGAACATTTCCACACATCACAAAGTTATTCATTTAAATGCTGTTTACAGTCACTCATCTCATCACAGTCTATCGGTTTTCATCAGCAGATGCATTAATATTCACATACCGTTTGTTTTAATAAACTTCTCATTAAAGCTACAATCCACAACTTTCACCTCTTTACTGGCATCTCTGTCTGAAACATTAAACTTCTCATCACGTATGTAGAAATATAAATATCCCTGACAGTTCAACATATCAATCATTTTATAAACGTACTGCTGTGAATAAGATAAAGACACAGTTTTAAACACTGATCTGTATGTTCTTGCTCAATAACTGATTTTTCTTTCTTTTTAACCAAAAATGTTACATAAAACAATCAGCACAAAACTTTCACCATTTCAGTGTTAATCAATACAGCTATTAAAACTTATTAAGCAAGAACTATGTGCATTTTCAGGGACTGGAAAGAGACTTTAGTGCTGGTTACCTTTCTGACGACCTCTTCCTCTTCCTGTCGTTTCTCATAGTGTGAGAAGTCATCAAAGATGGAGGTGGTGTGTTTGTAGGTGGAGATGATCTTCAGCACCTGCTTGGCTTTCTCCAGCGGCACCTCCTGCGTGTCTCTGGAGTTAGTAACTGGTTTGTTGTCATTATTCTCCAGGCGGATGTGCCTCAGCTGACTGTTGGGCACGTCTTTAACAAACAGCCAGTCCACATCGAATTTGCCCTTCCACTTGTCCTGCGCCCAGACGCCGGCGCTGGTGCCGTAGTCTACGGGCGAGCGCATCTCCGCCACACCGCAAAAATGTCCGCTGCCGTTGACACTGAACAGCAAGTAGACGGGCCCTTTACCGTTAATGGCTCGAAACGCGGCATCCAGACGTTTGTTACCATGTTCTGTGCTGCACCAGATGGAGTACTTGATGGACCGGTGGATGTCGTCCTCTGAGTAACTCTTAATAATAAACACTCGCCCGTTTTTCAGGTTCCAATCAAAGTCCCTGGGGTTGTAGCTGTGCGCCGCACGGAGCTTTTCCAGCACCGGGTGCGACTCACTGGCACCGGAGCCTGGAGGTCCACCCCCACCTCCGTTCCCAACCCCTCCACCACTGGATGAGCCACTGCTGTCCACACTGCCACTCCCGCCGTAACCAGGGTTACGGTTGCGTGGGGCCACCCAACGGGTTTGAGGGGGAGGAGCCGGGGTGTGGTTCTGGTAAGGCTGGGGAGGGGGTGGGCCGTGCATAGCCATCTGCTGGACAAGTGATTGGGCAGATGGAATGGGGGGCGGTGGGAGTCCGTGAGGGTGAGGTGGTAGGTGACCCTGGGAGTGGAGAGGGGGCTGCTGGTGGTGGTGAGGGGGCAGTGGGGAGGCCATTTTTGTCACAGGCCCCTTGTTATCCCAAGTTCCAATGTCCATATTATGTTTAATAGGGGGCGGAGGCAGGGTGCCTCCAGGCATGGGCATCCCCGGCTTGCTTTTTAGCTTTAACTGCTGAGGCTTGGCTGGTTTGCTAGCAATAGCAGCCCAGGATGCAGGTTTGGGGGGTGGCAGTCCTATGGGTGTTCCACCGTTGCCCGTGGCAACCGCTGCCACTGGCCCTCCACCAATCACAGAGCCCACCGCTTTCACTACTGAACCACCTCCAGTGACATCACCACCAATCTTCAGCCCCACCATGCCCTGCTCCAAACTATTCATGCCTGGTGCCTTGTTCAAGGTGTCGCTGTGGAAACCTGTTTGCCCATCTGCCACCAGGGTGCCTCCTAAAGAGCTGGGGGGGTAACTGTAACTGCCCCCGTATGCAGAACTCTGAGTCTGCTGGCCCTGGGAGCCGCTCGTACCCCAGGCTGAAAACGCAGGGTTCTCCGGAAAAAAGTTAAACCTGTGTGGGTAGATGCTACTGCCCAGCCCCCCCGGCTGTCCAAACACAGTGTCATGCATGAAATGATGATCTCCATTGCTGAGGGGGGCATATGGAGTGAGGTATGGGATTGGTGGGTCTCCTCCAGTGGACCAGGGGGCTTCGCTGAGGGGGTACGGGAACCCAATGGAGGGGGCATAGTAGCTAGACAGGTATGGGTCAGTCATGGACTGGTAACTGTTGTTCTGAGGGATTAACAGAAATATCAGTTAGGATTTAAGAAGGACAATGCAAACCAAAAATAACATTTAACACAAACACTGTTGAGATTATAGATGATTAACAATATATTTAAGCAAGTTAAAAGCTTTATATGTCACAGGGAAATAAAATCTAGAATTTACTTGATAAATCTTAAACAATGATGTAATCAAAGAATTACCAAACCATTTAATTTTACAATTGTGGAAATGTACCCAGTAGTTTTTAAAAAGTTCCAGACAAACTTTCCCTCTTTTTCACACCCTAAGTCAAAAACAAACTGAAACACAGACACACACATCTCTCACCGGATTAGACTGGCCGGTGAGGTACGGTTCAAAGTCATTATCATGGACTGTTTCCTTCTGATGCAAAGAGCCATTTTGCACTGAAATAAAGAACAGATTTTAATACATGTTACTTTTCAATCAGCACATCTGACAAACATGCAGGAGTGAATGTCTTTCTGTGACACTTTATCACTGATCCAACATCATTTAACTGGTACATCAGATCACTGAATAACACATGATTACAGGAATGTGTGTCACCACACTGACTCACACGCCACACGTTCAGTCTGACTGACACACAACAC
>JAZGTK010005132.1:0-23004 GCA_036877625.1 Ambastaia sidthimunki
AGCATGTTTGCCTTGATTTGCAAAACCATGTACCTCTGTCAGTATATGCCTGAATTGAAACCCCTCAGTCAAAGAAACATATCAGTTTATGAGCCCACAGTTTCATATTAGACTTTTGGTAAGAGTCATGATGTCATAAGACACAAAAAGATTTCATGGCATTGTCCTTGTGCAGAGACAGAGAGATCATGTACACACAAATATATAGCAAAATAGCACTTATATCAGACACATTGTAAATTGTTCAGAAAAGTCTGGAGCACTGAAGAGAAGGCAGATGACAGTCATGATGAGACTGATCCGAGTGACACCCTATCCATCAAAAGAATGCTGAATATCATGGAACAGTATACAAATACAAAATGTTACCTGCTGTTCTGCCAGAACATTTACAGCAACCAACAGTGGAAAAGAAATATTCAAGGCACCTCATTCCACGGAAGATAATGTGTCAGCACTGACCAGGCAGTAAAAAAGTTGAGGTATGTGAAATAACAGTCACAAAAGACTCAACAAACTGTATCTATATTACATAATACCGTATATATTCACAGTATATAACAGCATGTATATTATATAAATATTGTAACTGCCCATGGTGCTGTTACTATGGGTCTATAGTAAGTTGCAGGTCTACTACAGACCTCTAGGGGCTCTAAGCTGCTCTCCTCCTCTAACTTAACTACAGGTGTAGTAGTAGAGGGAGAGTATTGTGGTAACGCTTTAAAATAAGGTGTGTTAATAGTCCATTTACAATGTATTATCAAGTAGTTAATTCAGTATTTACAATGCTTTTAGAAAGCAGTACTAAGTCATTAACAAGTACGTTACAAGACACTTATAAAACATACTGTAAATGCTTAATTCATGCATAGCACCCATGTTTATTAATGGTAAGCTCTTAGTCAATAATGGTGTTATAAAAACATATTAATATGTAGTTCTTTCCATAACTCACAGGTAAAAATCATGTAATGTAACATATAAAAGATGATTAATTAATGTATTAATAATAACTTTCTTATCAGTTTATTGAGGATTTTTGCAGCCCCCCAAACTAAAGCGAGGCATATATGTCCTTCTGTTATAGTGTGCAGCATGCAAATCGTACATCACTTTTGCTAAATGCCTGTTCCTTGCAGTTTGGCAGCATTTCACTTGAATAATGAAAGTCTGATCTTACCCCAGAGCAGTTATACAATGTATTATCAAGTAGGTTTTTCAGTATACACAAGGCATTAGAAAGCAGTACTAAGTCACTAACAAGCACAATAACTGTAAATGCTTAATTCATGCATGCATAGTGAATAATGTTGGTAAAAAAACATATTAACAAGAAGTTCTTTACTTAAATAACAAGACAATACAATGTAAACTTTATTTTAAACTTTCTTTATTACAAAACTGGGGAGTACGCATCAAAGCCATGTGACCGAACATCCATCAAAGCCAAAAAAAGAAGTGTCTGAATCTTCAGAACCCAAAGTGTCTTGTAACGTATTTGTTAATGACTTAGTACTGCTTTCTAATGCATTGTAAATACTGAATTAACTACTTGATAATACATTGTAAATGGTCTATTAACATACCTTATTCTAAAACGTTACCGAGTATTGTTTGGTTAGGAGGAAGCATGGTCTTCTTATGCTACCTGCAATGCTGAAGTTAGAGGGACTCTTTTATATTGGTAGTTTTACTACTGGTATGCTCATTGTGTAAATACGGAAAGCATTCCTATGCTAAAATTGCTACTTCACATCCTATTGTGGATTCCTTGGGATTATACGCTCAAGTCAGATATGTTAGCCTGATAGCACATGGTGGATGGTGACTTATTTGGACAACTATTGGTTTCTCATTGACCTTTGTATCTTCACCATCATCATCATCATCAATCAATGATAAGTACAATATTCATCCATCAAAAGACATTCGTATCTCATATTAGACAATGTGAGATACGAATTAATCCATAATTAAAACCTTTTGCAATGTTGTTTGCTTTGATGCCAAATGGGTCCATTTATACAAGTTTTTGAGTCTGCTGATTTCTGTTGTTTGTTTGTTTGTTTTTATTCACCCTTATTGTTCATGTCATTTCCTACTTTTCAATAATAATTATGTAAACCCAATCTGTGTGGTTATTTGGATTTCGTGCAAACAGTATATTACCTTAAAGCTTCTATCTTGATTCTGTATTATTTAAAGTACATGTATTAAGAGTGGTTGGTGGTCCCCTCCCTTAAAATATTTTGTAGCAGCCCCCTTCTTTGAAAGTGAGGGGAAATGGTTACATAGTGGCGCCCGAACAGGGACCATTAAGCCTGTATATTTGTTACCTTAACCAGTATCTATGTCGCACAGTAGGGACAGTCAAGCTGCTTTGAATGGGGATGATCCCGTGCCCGGGGTAGACTTTGCATCTGAGCCATTCACCACATAGAGGGAACCTTTGAGAGACCTAATCAACATCTTTAGTGATCTGTACATTGATTCAAATGAGGAGCATGAGGGAATTAAGGACAATGTTCCTGGTGTTCCAAATGATTCCCTTTTCCTCCTTCTCCAGCACCACCACCGGAGATTGATCCTGAGTCAAACAACGACCCGCCTGCTTCAGTGACATCCTTGATTGAATGCCTGACAGATCAGTTCACTGCTGTTGAAGACCAGCTAGCAGACTTCGGCCAGAGGGTGAGTGCTAATGTTCCTTCTAATGAGTTCTAATGAGAAAAAAGGTGCAAAAAGATAAAGGAAACAATATCATATTGGATACAACGTGAGTGTGAGAAGGTAAAGAAACAACTAGAACTGCTGGTCCAGGAGTTGGGCCAATCTGTAATAGATTGCTTGAAAAGAAGAGATCACCAACTGGAGCACAGATTTCAGTCCTTGATGCCATCTACATCCACTCCGATTGCCCCAGTTCCTAATTCTACAGTTTCCCATCCCCACTCTAAACAAAGAAATGCAACTTGCAGTGTACTGTCCAGTCATTTACCAACTCAGAGTAGCCAGTACAGTAAAATCCCCCAGTCACACTGGATTTCCCCACCTTTAGTAATACCCAGAAGGATGACGCTGTTGAATTTATTGAATGTTGCGAAGAGTATTTTGCTGTCTGTCCCCTTAGCGATGATGAAATCCTTACTTCACTCTCTGCTGCAAAGGCCTGGTGGATGGCCGAACGAAGGAATGTGTACAATGAAGGCAGTTTAAAGAAAGTTTTCTGCACTTATTTCTAAGTAAGGACTATGATGATGTTGCAGCAAGAAAATTGTTAGAGAGGAAACAAGGTGCCAAAGAATTTTTTGACGAGATTTTGCATTCCGCTATCGAGCATTGTGTCTGAGGTGGAGAAAAGAAATGTCTGAGAAGGAAATGGTTCAAGCAATTCTTAGAAACTGTAATCCACGACTTGCTAGTTTAGTACGCCATGCCATTAAGGATGTTGGGGAATTAGTCAGGGTGAGAACCCAGATAGAAAGATCTGGGTTCCCGTGTTCCTGTAGCTCAAATAGTAGAGCATTGCGTTAGCAGCGCAAAGGTTGTGGGTTCGATCCCAGGGAATACAAGTACTAATAAAATGTATACATTGAATTCAGTGTAAGTCGCTTTGGATAAAAGCATCTGTCAAATGAATAAATGTAAAGAGATTTTGATGAATCAAAAAAATATTAAGTCAGGCTAATGTAAGAACAGAGGAAGAAAGTCTCCCAGTTCAAGAACAGTTCAAGAAGTTGTGTCACCAGGAGCATCATTGGCATCAGACACAGACCTACAGACAAAAACTGCTGGAGAGTCTGATGTTAAACTGGCCTACTGTTTGTACTCAGGAAATTGGTCATACCAACCTTGTTAAACACGCATAATTACCACTGATGAAGTACCAGTAAGTTGACGTGCATACAAGGTTTCTATGGAAAAACAACAGTTAATTGAAGCACAAATACAGAATGTACTAGTCAAAGGGATCATTCGATCATCTACATCTCCTTGGGCTTCTCCGGTGGTGGTAGTTCAAAAAAATGAGTGAGGTTCTAGACTTTGTATTGATTACCGTGGACTGAATAATGCCAAGACCCACCTAGATGCCTACCCCATGCCCCAGATACAGGATATCCCGGAGTCACTACACGGTGCCACTGTCTTCAGTACTCTGGATTTAAAGTGGTTATTGGCAGCTGGAGATGGAGTCCGACAGCATTTATAAGACAGCTTTTGTTACATCCACAGGGCTATATGAATTTCTTTGTCTTCCCTTCGGCCTGAAAAACGCAGCTGCCTCCTTTCAAAGGCTAATGGAACATGTTCTCCGAGAAGGGTAAATGTTCCATGGTATATATTGATAACATTGTCATTTATTCCAAAACCATGTCAGAACATCCCCAGCATCTCCACCATATGTAACTGCCCATAGTGCTGCAACCTACTACATAGACCTGCAACCTACTACAGACCTTTAGGGGCTCTAAGCTGCTCTCCTCCTCTAACTTAACTTATTCTTTGGTTAGGAGGAAGCATGGCCTTCTTCTTATGCTACCTGCAATGCTGAAGAGTCCAGATTGAGAAATGTGTGTGTTTCAAGCTCAATCAATAAGGACTCTTCAGCATGTACAGCGCATACAGTGAGAGGTAACATATAAAAACAGAATTATGATGTTAGAAGTAAAAACTTTGAAATAAAAAGATTATGTACCAAGTTCTTTGCTAAAATGTGAAAGTTTAACCTAAATTAGTATGAGATGTGAAATAGTCCAGCTATTTACAGTCCAGCTTGGTTATATAACTATAACACCAACACTGACAGCCAGAAACCTTGGTGAAGGCTTTGATGATCAGCAAACATTCTCTGATCACATTGCCAAAAACAACACACTCATGCAGATTTGCCTTATTTAATATTAGAAAAATCTGGCCTTATCTCACTGAACATGCAAAACAGCTGCTTTGGGGGGAACAGTACCTGGGATTAAATCAATAGCACATTTGACGGAATGGTGTGCTGCGAGTTGGTCTGCTTTGGTCTTATTAAAGGTTTCGATCTTGGTATCCAGGAGGTATTTCAGTATTACTTGAAGGAAAAGAAGAGGGCGTGGCTTGAGGGTGGATTACCTGATTTAGACAGTTCTTGTGACATGACTGATCCCATTGACAAATCTCCCCGTCTCTCCAGGAAACAATTGGATTATTAGATTAGATTAAACTTTATTGTCATTACACATGTACAAGTACAGGGCAATGAAATGCTGTTTAAGTCTAACCAGAAGTGCAATAAGCAGTAAAATGCAGGAAATAGGTTGTGTTGCATGTTATGTTAAGGTTATTTACAGATAAGATAGGGATGTACTATGAGCATAATGAGGTTTACAAATTGTGCAGTAAATATAAACAGAAATTTATAATAGGATATGTACAAAGTAGTGCAACGTAGTGCGGTGAATAATTGGTAGTGCAAACAGTGCAGTAAATGGTGTTATTACAATAATCAGTACATAGTACTGGGGTGCAAATTGTGTGGTAAATGTATAAAATATAAATAATCTGGAGTGCAAATGAACGTGTAGACAGTCCAGTAGTGCATTAATGGTCCTCAGTCTGCTGGTTCTGGTCCGCAGGTTCCTGAAGCGCCTACCAGAAGGCAGGGGAAAGAACAGTCTGTGGGCAGTAGTGTCCAGTAGTGCATTGACCGTCCTGTAATGTAGATAACAGAGAGTAACAGTTATTAATGTAATTAATGGAGGGTGTAGGTGTATATGAGAGTCTAGTGGAATCACTGAGTCGCAGAGTTCAGTAACGAGACAGATCTTGAAAAAAAGCTGTTCCTCAGTCTGTTGGTTCTGGTCCACAGGCTCCTGAAGAGCCTGCCGAAAGGGAGGGGAGAGAACAGACTGTGGGCGGGGTGAGAAAAGTCCTTGAGAATACTGCATGCTCGACGCAGACAGCGTTTTGAATGTCCTTAATTGCAGGAAGTGGAGTTTCTGTGATTCGTTGGGCGGTTTTCACCAGACTTGCGCTCTGCGACAAAGCAGCTCCCATACCACGCTGTGACACAATTGGTTAGGATGCTGTCTATTGTGCAGCGATAGAAGTTCACCAGGATGACAGAGGACATCTGATTCCTCCTTAGTGTCCTCAAGAAGAAGAGGCGCTGGTGAGCCTTCTTGACAAGGCTGGAGGTGTTGGTGGTTCAGGACAGGTCCTCTGAGATGTGGGTCCCCAGGAACTTAAAGCAGGAGACACGCTCAACAGCCATCCCATTGATGTAGATGGGATCATGTGTGCCTCTTCTCTCCTTCCTAAAGTCCACAATGAGCTCCTTATTCTTGGTGGTGTTAAGGAGCAGGTTATTGTTTGTGCACCATGTGGCTAGGTGCTGGACCGTCTCATCATTGTTGCTGATGAGTCCAATCATTATAGTATCGTCTGCGAACTTGATGATGGCGTTAGAACCATTCAAGGCCCTGCAGTCGAAGGTGAAGAGGGAGTAGAGGAAGAGGCTTAGCACACAGCCCTGTGGTACACCGGTGTTGGGTGTAATGGTAGTGAAGCAGATATGGCCTGACCTAACATGCTGTGGTCTGTTAGTCAGAAAGTCCATAATCCAATTGCAGAGGGAGGTGTTGATGCCCAGGTCTCCAAGTTTAGTGATTAACTTGGAGGGGATGACGGTATTGAATGCCGAGCTGAAGTCCACAAACAGCATTCGTGCATAAGTGTTTTTTATTGTCCAAGTGCGAGAGTACAGCGCTATGGAGACTGCGTCCTCTGTGCTCCTGTTTCTATGGTAGGCAAACTGGTATGGGTCTAGTGTGTATGGGATAGAGTCCTTTAGGTGTTCTAGGACCAGCCGCCCAAAGCACTTCATAATAATGGGTGTGAGTGCCTCAGGGCAGTAGTCATTCAGGCATGTTGGACTAGAGTGTTTCGGCACTGGCACAATGGAGGTGGATTTGAAGCATGTATTTTGGAGCCTGTTCTAGAGTGAGAAGTCTGCCCCCTCTGGCCACACTTTGATGGTCCTCACTGATGGCTTCACATGGTTGATGAGGGGTGAATACTTGGGGGTGAGAAACAAAGAAAGGAATGCTCTTTTTACGGTTTAAAAGTCATGTGCCTGCAATCATGCATCGTGCATGTGTCCAGCAGAAGTATTACAGCTCCAAGCAATTTATGCATACCACAGGGGGAAATTTTGCAAGGGTTTCAATGGTATGCTATTCAATTTTGAACACTGGCTGCTCAGAGCAGTTCTATTGCTTTAAAGACAATATGTGAAAAAAATCTCAAACATGCAATGCAGTGTGAGCTAAGCAAAACAAGATTAATGGTAAAATGAGATTAATAAAAAAGAATTATTTAAATTAACTGACAACCCAACAACATTCGAAAAGGGATTTTATACATTATAGAAAGTGCAAGGTAATGATAAAAACATGATTTTTCTACACTCATAAAAATGCTGATGGTGATTGTGCCAGATATTCTTGCATTGTGCATTTGGCTAATGTTTTTTTGAAAGTCCAATTCAAAGTCCTTATAATGAAATAAGATTATTTTTGTATCTTACCAATCAGCTGTCATGTTTATGCTTGTGCAGTGTTAAATACGCAGATACCACTGCTGTGGTGCTTGCGGTTCCAGGTGGCTTTTGAGTAATGATTGATATCACAACAATTATTTTTAACAAAATACATTATGGTCTATAAATTATTGACAAAGTTGTTGAGTCTTCCAGTTTAAGTCAAGTCTCAAGTCATTTGTTCTCAAACCATAGTGAAGTTGAGTCATTCTCTTTAATCAAACAAGTCATACCTCCAAGCAGGATATTAAAATTAATTAAACTATGTGGTTTCTGTCATGGGCATTCATAAAGTAAAATGTAGAGTATAAGAAGTTCTGTCTCAAGTTACTTAGTATCTCAATAGTTATCCTTGGAAATTGTACATTGTCGTAGGAAACATGTAAAATCTAGCTTGTAAAGCATAGATTTTTGCTTATTTTAATAGTTACTTGTGACAATATCTTTACACTGGTTACCTGTTAAATTCCATATTACTTACGAAGTACTACTGCTTACTTATAAAGCCTTAAACTGGTTAGCCCGTATGAAGCCATATGCTCTTTACTCTCACAAAACTATGGACTTCTGGTTGTACCTAGAATCACAAAGTCCACCACAAGTGGACATCTCTTTAGCCAACCACTTTCATAATGCATCTGATCAACTTGTATTTCTATTTTACCGCAGATAAAACACAAAAATGAAACCAAATGATTATCTTCTTATGAATGAATTGAATGAATTCTTTATTGTCGTTGTAACAATGGATGTACAATCAAATTGAGTGAGTACTCTACTCTCAGTGCAGAAAGTAAAAAATAAAAATAAATAAATAATATATATATATAAAAAGAATATTGAACAGTTAAAATATTGCATTTTTTTTTACATGTGGCCTCAAGAATATTGCAAAGTTAAAATGTTTCATTTATTGTACATATGGCATCAAAGATTATTAGTTAAAACAGTTAAAATTTTGCACCAGCAGAGAGATATTGCAGAGTTGAAAAATATTTCACTTTCAGAAAATTGCACAATTCAATTTCAAATTATAAATCCAAAACATTTTTACAGTTGGCATGAACATACACTGTCATTTGGCATTTACAGATTGTATAGCTACAGGGTAGAAGCTATTTCTGTATCGGTTTGTCTTTGTTTTAGGGGTTTGTACCGTCTGCCTGACGGTAACAGATTTAACAAAGAGTGACCGGGGTGGGATGTGTCTTTGATTATGTTTTGCACTTTTATGAGGCAGCGGGAACTGTGTAGATCCTCTAGGGTAGGGAGAGGGCACCCGATAATTTTCTCAACTAACTCTCTGTAGTTGTTTTTTGTGTGCTGCAGTGCAGCAGGGAAACCACACACAGAGGCGGTATGTGAGAATACTCTCGATGGTGGACCGGTAGAAGGACACCAGCAGACTCTGGGCAATGTTGTTCCTCCTGAGGACACTCAAGAAGTAAAGTCTTTGTTGTGCCTTCTTCACTAGTTTTGTGGTGTTCACACCTAAGGTCAGGTCTTCCAGAAAGCGGAGGTTTGTGACCCTCTCCACACAATCCCCACCAATCAGTATTGGTTGAATGCCAGTTTTATTTCTCCTGAAGTCAATGACTAACTCCTTCGTCTTTGATGTATTCAGGAGCAGGTTGTTGTCTCTGCACCACTCTGACAGCCGCTGTACCTCATCTCGGTAGGCAGACTCATCACCCCCTAAAATGAGTCCCACTACAGCGGTGTCATCTGCAAATGTCGTCTTATGCTCACGGTATGAACAGCAGCTAAGCTAATTATTCTCTGTTTGTGTTTTTATCTCGGGATATCAATCCTGAGGTAACCAGATTATGCCTGCTTCAGTATGGGATCCAGGATCTTAAGATGACTACAGATGATCCAATAATATGTAGAGATGACAATAACTTTGATCTAATATTGCAACATCTGTATTTGTTAAATCATGACAAATATTCTGACTTCGACGACTGGCTCATTGTGAGATTTGTTGTGTGAGCACAAGGACCTAGTGCTATGGCACCTAGACCAACCTGGGAAAAAAATAAGCTCTCCCTGGAGCAGAGTATCTTATTTCTCAGCACAGAATTAGACTCACAAAAGACAAGGCACAGTCAGTGCTTGCCTGCCTGCATTTATTTAGGAACAGAGTAGTAGTCTCTCTAAAACTTTTTTAGAGGCTTCTGGGGCATATGGCATCCTTGATGGGAGTAGTTTTGCTCGGTTGGATGCATGAGTCCGCTCCACCACTGGCTTCATGACTGAGCCGAGAGGTGGGCCTGCCTCCTCGGTGTACACTCGGTGATGATCAGGTGAACCTTCAGCCCCTAGGACAGACGTGTGGTTGTTACAACCGACATGTTGAGCACAGGCTGGGGCACCGTGTGCAATGAGCATTTAATGTCGAGGCACCACCTGTGGTGGCACATAAATTGCCTGAAGCTGCTGGCAGTCCTGTATGTCCTGTGGAGGTTCTAACCTAGGGAGTTCTAACCTGTTCTAACACAGGTTCTAACCTGTGGAGGCTCTAACCCAGGGCCAAGGCATGCTCAGGCACACCCGACCAGACGTCTGGAATATCCGCCCTGGATGCGAAGACTTAACAGGTCTTTCTCCAGCTGTGATTGATGCTATTACACAGACTAGGCCCCCTACACTAAGTAGCTCTATGCCTTGAAGCAGCATTTTTTGTGGACTGGTGCTCCTCCCATCAGGAGGACCCATGGAAATGCCAGATCAGTGTTGTACTGTCTTTTTTTTACCAAGAGTGTCTGGAGAGACATCTGCTCCCTACACTCTTATGGTCTATGTGGCGGCCATCTCAGCTTGCCACAACACAATTGGGGGGAGGCCCTAGGGGCAGCATGACCTAATAATTAGGTTTCTTAGAGGTGCCAGAAGGTTAAACCCTCCTAGACCTCGACTTATCCCCTCTTGGGATCCCTCCGTAGTCTCAAGGACTGGTGGTACCTAGTGCTGAGACGTCGGCCTGGCTACATGCCCAAAGTTCCCACTATTCCCTCCCGGGACCAGTTGGTAAACCTGCAAGCGCTCCCAAATGGGGAGGAGGACCCAGCTCCATCCATGCTGTGTCCAGTGTGTGCATTAAGTGTTTATCTGGAATGTACGGAGAGCTTTAGGCACTCTGACCAGCTCTTTGTCTGCTTCGGAGGTCAGCAGAAGGGGAAGGCTGTCTCCAAAGAAAGGTTAGTCCATTGGATTGTGAAGGCCATCACTATGGTATAACATAGTGATTTGCACTACCTGTTTTTAATTTTACTGCACTATTTGCACATAGGTTCACAGCAATCCAGAAATGTGCAATACCCATATGTGTAATTACCTCACCCTAGCTGCTATCCAACAGTATTATTTTGTATATCATATCATTGGTTTCTGCACTGTTTAATTCACACTGTTCTAATTCTTAGATGTATGTGTTGTGAATTGCACCTAGGATTGCTACAATTTCGTTGCACTCTGTGCAATGACAATAAAGGAATCTAATCTAATCAAAGGACACCTTGATGGTCAGTTTCTAGTACCTTTAGTGAACAACTTGGCAAAGATGTTATTTACTAGGTTTGGTACTCATGTGCATGGCCCTCATTGTAGGTAAGCCCATGTACCAGTGCTCAGTACTTCATACATGTGGATTCCCCATTCCTGGGTAACCTTGTGTGTTGTATATATCCACAGGGTCTTGCCTAGGAAAAATTCTACAGTCCTGTTATTTGCACTACTCATATTTTGCACATACTGTACATGTTTAACAATGTTATTTTCACAAATATCCATCTGTATGCACATATCTGCATATAACAATGCTGCTGTTCATACTACACACGTAACCCTACATTTGCACCTGGTGTTCATATTTCCTGTAAATGTTGTACATACTCTAATAAATATCCTATTGTTCCATCTTACCCGTGAGTCTGTGTTCATTACACATGTATAGACACACACATATAAAATAATTGTTATGTGTTTTTAACTGTTTGGGCATGCTGACAAATGTAAGTACTTTAAGTTTATACACAGTGGTGGTTTGACTTTGACCAACTTCCACCCTATTTAAATGTGCTCGCAGCACTGAATTGTAATGATGACATGGCACTGGGATCCATTTTGCAGCTTTATTAAACACAAGGTAAACGGGCAAGGTCAAATACCAGCAAACAGATATATCAGAGGGCAAACCAGAATTGTAGACAAGGAACAGGCAGGGATCGTGGGCAGGCGGCAGACAACAGGGGTAATCCGTAAAGCAGGCTAGAGTTGGTGCAGGCAGCAAACACAAGGCGTAATCCAAATATCCAGGCACAGTATCAAAGGCAGGCAGCAAACAATCAGAAAACAGGGGCAGTCCAAGGTAATAACAAGAAGGCAGATCAAAGATATAAATGCTCAGAATTGCAACCTAAATACACAAGACTTCGCAAAGATGTAGTGTTCATGGGGTGATATATATACAGAGTCCTAATGAGACAAGTGGTCAGCCCCAGGCAGTGGGTCCATGGGAAATCTGACGACGGTTTCCGCTGACGGCCAGGAGGAGGCGGTGCGGAAACCTCAGACGTAACATGAATAACACATAATTAGTTTAAAAAACTGGTATAACATTACAACAATATTTAATTTAATATTTTTTTAATACATTAGATATCTACTACCGAAGATATGAACTACTACATATTAATTACTGGGTTTTACAACTTTTTTAATTTTAATGTATTAATATATTCAGTTATTCTCTGTTAATTTACACCATTCAAACAAATTACGTGCAATAATATATTTCTCACTGAAGCTGGCAGAATATTCTGTATTGAATCTGTCTATCAATCTGTCCAATGAACAATTTGGATTTACTGTGCTATCACAGTACAAAGCAGCAACCAAAACAGGCTGCAATAAATAATACTAATAATAAGGTGGTACATAATGCTATTAACATAAAAAAGAGAGCTGATAACAGAAAACAGAGGTCCTTTTTTATAAAACTCTGAGCTTTTTTATAAAACTGAGCTGCATTTGTGTGATTTCACAAATGCATTGTATAACATTGGGTGTTCTGAAACAGCAAGAATTAGTTTCTCTCCAATGTTGGCAGTGGAAATTGAAAGTTTATTACGACTGCCAAGGGGGATGGGGGGTGCTCAGGGGGTTTTGGGGCGATGGTTGGGGGGAGGTCCGGCAGTCATGTACGCAATGTCCTGTACAGGAAAAGGCTGCTTCAACCAGAAGTTTACAGCATATGCTTCTGAAGACCATCAAAACATATTTGTTGCATTCACTCGATTTTCCCAGTAGATGCCACTGTAGTTTGGAGATAGTTTTGGTCTAAAACTAAAACCACTAGAAGCCCTTTTACTTATGTATGTTTGTGTTGCCCTTTTCCTTTTGTGTTCTTCGCGAAAACCAAAGCGTAAAAAATTAAGGGAGCAATATGATTTGTAGCGATTTCAGAAGCCTACGCTCTGCATGAGACAGGATGCACTCGCTCACTCCGCGGACGCTAACCGCCCGCCCCCATTAGACTTAACGTCCTCGTTGAGGAAAAACTGGCCGGTGTGAGACACTAAGGGGAGTTAAGCGAAAATCAGTCACGTCATCGTATTTGCTAAAACTCACTGATATATCGCCGTTGTGTGCGAGGAGGATGGTCTGAGGCAAAGACGCGCTAAACGTTTGAGCCGCGCCTAAAGTAGCGGATAAACAGTTTCTTCAGGAAAATTCTGTAATGTATTTCTCACACGACTGATACCTTTCCTATTGTTATCACGGTTAAGTGTTCTTACGAAGAAGAGCTTTGTTGTCTTCATTAGACTCGTTGAGAATTAATGGTGTATTTAAACGACACTCTGCCCCCGTGAAGTGTGTTCCTTGTCTTATTCAGCAAAACGCAGCTTCAAAGCAGGTGAAGAACAGAATATGTTAATGAAGGAGTACAGAATCTGCATGCCTCTGACAGTGGAGGAGGTAAGAGTAAACCAAAACTGTAATTTCTTTGCACGTAACCCTCCAACACAGTTTCCGTAGTTTAGAAATTATTTATTACTGATTTAGATTTTTTTATTTAAACACATTGTCAGTTAGTATCGGATTTCTAATGGATTAGAGCAATGGGATGCACATAGTCAGATGTGTTTAGAGAGGTTCTGATCATATTTTAGTATGGTCCGTAAAATACAGGAGCAGAAACTGAAGGAAGTAGTATAAAACTAAAACACAAAGAAATGTCACGTAAAGTTTAAACCGCATTGGAGAGTTACCATTTTCCTTAAGCCTTCAGGTCCACTCACATATTATTGTTTGGTTCGCAAAAGTATTTTTTCGCAAACACTTTTTTTTCTGAACATGCATCAGTGGTCGCACAAGAGTTTATTTCCTGCCTGAAAAAAACACGTGTGTTTTTATGTATTAAACACATTCTAAAGTTTTTTGAGACAAGCTTCTCTCTTGTCTTATACCTAAAACAATATATATAAAAAAAGGTTTCACCCCTTAGTACAGTGCTAGAAGTATTTCGGAATAACCAGATTCAATATCCATCAATCTACCTTATAAATGTTCCCTAATAAGAATTTTATTTTTGTTTACTAATAAGTTACATTACATGTGTGGAGGAAGTTTAATCCATATCTGTATCCATACCATGATAGTTGGATCAGCTATTCACTACTGCATGGCAAGTTAGGGCTCATGCACTGAAAGCGCGAAGGGCCTGTTGTTTTCTTAGGGTTATTAGTGGTGCTTGCGAAGCAACTTACTCTTACCCTCTTGCATCCTTACTCCTCTTTTCTGGACAAAACTTTGTCACGTAACCGCCGTTTGTCGTAGACCCATGAATGAGGGGTCGAAACGAGAAGCTTGTTTTTTGGGCGTATGAAAAAGTGGGCAAAAAAATCCTTAAACTTAACATTGGGCAAATTGTTGTGATGTCATAGCTCTGCATCAAAATGTCATGTGTTTGCACAAATCACTCGGTTTTGCAAGCATCAACAAATGGTAATATTTCTACTTCATAGCCACGTCCTAACAATCAGTTACAGTACACTTATAACCACCCCATTGCCTGCCAATAAAAAAGGTGAGGCATCAGAATTATTGATTTATTTAATTATTGATCCTGTAGCTCAACTGGTAGAGCATTGCGTTAGCAGCGCAAAGGCTGCGGGTTCGTTCCCAGGGAACACAAGTACTGATAAAAATGTATACCTTGAATTCACTGTAAGTCGCTTTGGATAAAAGCTTCTGCCAAATGAATAAATGTAAATGTAATTATTACCGTGGAACCTGTCCTACCATGTCCTAGCATCATGTTAATTCATGTTGACATTATGCTACCATCATACATATTAAGTCACGTTAGTATCATGCTCCAGGCTCAATTCCAGGCTCTGAATTTTTAAATAGTTATTCATTAATATATATTACATAGGGATTTATGGGATTGTCACCAAATTTGGCAAGTGTTATGCCAACACATTAAAGATGCTAAATTGCAAGTCGATTTTTCATATATCCAAGTATGTTACCAAGGTGACAATAATTTTATGGCAAAAAATAGAAACAGGAAGTGTTTTATATCTTCTGTGTGTATTGAGTGATCTCTTTAAACCTTGAGCTGTATGTTTGGTCCTAGGCCATGTATGTTTGTGAGCCACATTCATAGCGCCACCAACTGGCACAAGGAAGTGTGTCACTTAAAACAGTTTTTAAAGAGTCCTTTTAAATATACTTAAGTTACCTCTTACTTGGTCAGAAAAAGAAGAGATATTAGAAATGCTAAACCGTAAACAGATTGTTGATATTGAATGGTGTTGCCATGGCGAGGCAAACAATTTATAGCAATAAATAGATCTAAAGGTGTCTTATCTTCTGCATGCATTTAATGAATTACATTAAACTTGGGAAATATGTTTGATGTTGTGTGCTGAACACAATGATGTGGCTGTTGTCACAGTTGTAGCGTCACCAACTAGCAGCAGGAAGGGCCACACAAAATGCACTTCATTATTTGGAACAGACTTTGACAATGTTGCCATAGTGCTTGGGCCCATCATCGCCGCTTGCAGCTATATTTGTTATTTTATGTTATTTTCCAGGGTTTTCAGGGACTTTTGTTCCCCTAACATTGTTTAAAACTTTTGAAACTTGGCACAGAGTTGTTGGCCATTAGGTCTGGCAAAAGGGTGGCACATGAGCAGAGCAGGGGGGCTTGGTAGTGCCCCCTGGTAAAGGGAAAATGATGGTGCATATATTAAACATAAATGCATGCACCTGTACAAAACTTGGTATGTATATCGCTCACGTTGACCCAAACAACTTTTGCACTAACACCCATTGGCTCTGCCCATGTCGGCCATTTTGGATTGTATGTGGATTTTTTGGTCCTGGGAACTGTTGACATAGAGGTGACTATTGTGAGTCACACGCATAGTGCCACCAACTGGCAGAAGGAAGTATATCACTTGAAACAGCATTTAAAAGATTCCTTGTACATTTGCGTCATACTCTGAAAAATAAGAGATATTAAAAATCCTAAACTATGAATGACTTGTTAATATTATTAGCGGTATTGCCTTGGATAGGCAATTAACTTATGGCAATAAATGGAACAGGAAGTGCCTCATATCTTTTGCATGCATTGAGTAATGTAATGTACTAATGTACTAATCTACATTAGACTTGGGAAATGTGTGTGGTGTTGTGGGTTGATCACAGCAGGCAGCAGGAAGTGTGTCACTTACAGACAACTTAGAACAGATTTTAAAATAGCCCTCAATGTTTTTGGAATTAAATGCATGTAACAACTATGCATAGTTTTCTGAGAAGCACCAGGTGGCTCAGAATATAAACGCAAAGCACTAAATGGCATGTGTTTCAGAATGTTCATTGTTCAGGTGAGAACAGGGGTAAAACAGTGATGTAAGTCAGAGAATTATTTTAGAGTAAGATAATAATGATAATTGTGTTGGTTTTGTTGTTTTGATCCCTCATTTATGGGTGTACGACAAACAGTGTGGTATGAGTTACGTGACAAAGACTTGTCTAGAAAAAACAAAGTGATAGAAATAGAAGATAAAATAATAGATTAAATAGTGACAAAGCCAACATACACTATTACTCTATTGCATACCTCTTTTTTCAGATCTTGCATACCTCTTTTTTTTTTTGTCCAATCCTTGTCAACTCGTCCTGCAACGTTTGTCACAGACCCATTAATGAGGGGTCAAATCATCCTGCTTATTGAGGAGACATGTGCTTTGACTTTTATAAGTGATCGGGTGTACAATGTTTGCCCAGTTTGTGAAAAGGTCAGTGAAAGGTCAGACTTCTGTTGAAAAAAGTCCATAGACTTAACCTTGGGCAGATCTTTGTGACATCATAGCTCTGTATCAGAATGTCGTACAGATTTGGGGGTGAATTTATATCGTGAGTACCCAAGTATTTGGTACCGAGTCAGTATTAACAATAAAAACACTTACGTGAACTTTTAACAATTTCTTTAAATTTTGTGACAACTTAATTGTTAAATTTTATTTGCAATAAAATAACCCGCAGAACCTTGCTGTTGCACAAAAGATCTTTTGTAGTGAAAAACGTTTTTACAGACTATTAAAAGGTATTAAAAAAAGAAATGGTTCTTTTAAGACCCTTTGACTAAATGTTTTTTTGGGGAACCAAAAATGGTTCTACGGCATTGGTACAAAGAACCCTTTTTAGCTCCTTTATGTGTTGTGTGTGATTACAAGTATTTAACTGTGCAAATACATTTTTCTGTATATTTCTAATGCATATTTCTGTGAGTATTATTATTGAAAAAATTTTATTTCTGGCAAAATTCAATAGAATACGTTTTGCAGTTTTATGTTTCTGTTTTAATAAAAAAAAAAAAATTGAAACATAGGTGCCTCTCATTCTGGTTCAACCACAAAATGATGTGCTTGTGTACCTTTTCTATTGACCAACATCTTTTTTAGACACTATAGGGTCCAAGTCCACATTTTTCGAGTCTGAGTCAAGACTCAACCAGACTTAACCAATAAAGTCTGAGCCCTTAAAGGGTTCATGACATGCTTTTTTAATTTTCCTTAGGTGTTATTATTATATTACTGCTTAAGTTATTGTTATATTGCTTAAGTTGCTTGTTATTGCAAATACCTAGTCAGCCAATTAGTTGGCAGCAACCCTGGCTATTAGTGCATTTAGGCATGTAGACCTGGCAAAGAGGATCTGCTGGTGTCAGATGGATGGCGTTTGAGTATTTCAGTAACTATTGATCTACTTTTTTTTTCTATGGCTCTCTGGGGCTTATGGAGAATTGTCCAAAAACAAATTAATGAGTGGCCAATTTCTGGCCTTGCCGATTGCAGAGGTCAGAGGAGACTGGCCAGACTGGTTAAGAATGAAAAGGTAATAGTAACTCAAATAACTACTTGTTTCAGCAATGCAGAAAAAAGGTTATGCAAAAGAACATTTCTAAATGCATAGTACAGTATCTCAGTACCAAAGATAATGTCTGATAATGTAAACAAAATATATAAAAATAGTTTTAAATATTTTAATAATACATTTTAAATAAGCAGTGACCACAGTGGTTTATAAATTTGTGAATCAAATCGCTCTAGTATTTATACAAAATGTTCTGCCATTGTTTGACCACAAACGTATGGTCTCTTCATCTCTCTGGACATCCCTAGCCTCTTATAAAATGTGATACTAATTAGCTTTTACATCATCATAGGTGAATTAAAAGTGGGCATGATTATTTCTTATTCTGGGTGTATCCTATGTGGCATCACTTTGATTTATTGCTACATTTGTGTGTGTACCTACTGTAACACAAAACAAAAAGGCCTAAAATTGCTCTTTTTTTAGATGTCACCATGAGATGTCACCAGTTTGACGAAACATTGTATCTCCATGACTCCAGGTGCTGAAACAGGCTAAATATGCAGATCAGGTTGTAGATTTTACTTGAACGGACAGCCTAAGCACATATTTGTTCCAGATTCAGATCTGAAAACTTTAAAGTCTCTTGGTGCTCTTGTAGTGGCAGAGATAATTAATTAGCTTTGTTAGAGGTCACACATTTCAGGAATTTCTCTCTCTCTCTGTCTCTCTCTCTCTCTCTCTCTCTATCAAAACCATTATTTTTCTTTCTGTGTTTCATTTTTTGGCTTGATCAATTTTCTTTATAGTTCAAGAGATAAAGAAGCATGTGTATTAAAGGTCGGGGATAGAGGGATTAGAGAGAAGGAGAGAAAAGAGGGTGATGATGAGCTGGTGGATTAAAGAAAGGCAGAAATGTTTGTTGCTGACCTTTACACAACAGGAAAGTTTTTATTCCTGATTTATTTGGCTTTCTTAACAGACAAACACACTTACTTCCGTCTGACTCATTTTCCAATGTCATTACTTTTTAAAGCACACACACACACACTAGTATATTAAACTCTTAAATTAATCCAACAGTGTGCTGAAAAGGCAGGGTTTTGGGGGAAATTTGCATTCATTGCAATCAAAATATGCTGTTTTGCTCCCGTAGCCTCAGTGCTAATGTCAGGAACAATGGAATTGGGTGACAAAATAAGATGGCACATTTTTGACAATCTCTACCTCATGTTTCATCCCTTTCTTGTTTTATCATGTTTTATCATGCTGTAGAAGCTAAGGCTGTGTTTATATGTGAAGTGGGAATTAGTGTGCTGATTACACTAAGTGTATGTGTATGTGGGTGAGTAAGTGTATGAAAGACATCCAAGTACAAGTACATGCTCTTTCCTGTCAAATACTGTTTATGTCTAACTGCCTATGTTTACTCATGGTGGAAGCGTGAACCTAATCATTTTTGGCAGATCTAATTTGGGTCATTTTTACATGTGATCTAGATATACAGTAGATACAGATTAAGTACAGATTACAGCCTGTTTTAGATTAAAATGCTCATGATCATTCTCTCCTGTACTGGCTGGTTGACGGCATCATTCAGATAAACACAAAGTGCTAGGGATGCACAATATTGGATTTTACCTTATATTCGATATGCCAATATCCAATGTTGATACCGATCTAAGTCACATTTTTTTATGCACTGGAATCATTGTGGTTTATTTTAAGCAAAAACTGTATTTATTTTTTTTTCATTTGTTTCAGTTTTAAAGTTACGAGTGTTGTTTCCAAAAGGATATGGGTTAGAGTAAAATAAAATGACTAATGAAATGATCTTTTTATTGAGAGAGTATGAAACTATTTAAATCATCTACAACAACAGAAGCACGGTCAACATGCATTTAATTTGTGTCCGAGGTATTTGCTTTCTGCACGGAGGAGCTCTGCACTGCTTGTGCACTGCTCTGCACTGCTTGAGCACTGCACTGCACTGTGCATACAGTGCGAAAAAGGCATTATATAGTGCAACAGAGCAACGGCAAGCGCCCTGTATAAAGTTACAGCTTGTCGCATCCAAGTGTCGCATTTTGTAATGTGGGTTTCTAGCAATTCACAGACTCAAACTTGTCAGTAAATGCAGTTGTCAATCTGAAACACTGACAATCAAAATGTTGCCAAATGCATGTCGCTTACTAAGGTAGGGATGTAGACAATATAATAGAAAAGATAGATAATAGAAAAGAGCTTTGTTTAAAGTTCTTTTCCACTCTGTTACCAATTTTGACTGGGATGGTCAGTAGTTTTTGTTTCATTATTTTCAATTATTTTAAAAAGTGATAATTCTATTTATTTATTTAAATGTTTTGTTTGCTGTTAATGAGTTATAAGTTTGTTTTATGTCAGGTTGTCTATGCAGATGAAAGTATGTTCTTGTAAAGGTCATTTAATAATAATGACATCTGAAACAATTCTTTAAACAAATAATCAATTCCATTTAGAATGAGATGTTGGTTGGTGGAATTCAGCAGTGTTGTACTGTTGCATTAGAGACTGTATTATCCACTGATTATTATTACAGCTCTAAAACACCTTAGAGGATTGTTTACTCAATTTAATGTCAAGTGCCTAGGACAGGAATAAAGAACCAGAGCCAGAGATTTGATTCAATCAATGTATTGATCAGCAATCAAACAAGTGAACTTGTCATGCTCAAATTGTCAATAAAATATGAACAATGTAAGAAAATACAGAATTGAAACCGGGCAATAATGTGGAAAGATTATACTCAGTCCTAATAAACCCAATAGTTTCAGAAAATCCACTTAATAGAAGGAAGGCACTGATATCCTCAGATGTCAATCCTCATATGGGTTGCCATCTTCAAATTGGAAACCAGAATATGCTTGTCTGGGTCACAACAGCGTATTATTCTATAATAAAACAAACAAATGAATCAATCATTATTAATCATTATTATTAATCATTATTGCACATAAATAACATGAGACATCGCTAACACAAAAACAAACAATATAACTGCTTTCTGTACAACTGAAGAAATCTATAATATATACACATCTAATACAATATCACATTGGATAATAAAATTAGACACAGCCTGCAATGACGCATGTCGTGGAATTCACCAAATCTATCCCACTGGAGTATTCACACAACATTGACACAATCATCTGCTCTAAAAACACTCTGCCTGCTGTCTTAGCTCTGTGTGTACCCTTCAAAGCTCATGTCCTTAACCCACCTAGTTTTGATCATATAATACAGCAAAGCTTTCCTCCATTGTAACATTTAAAGAGAACACTATTCTAATACAATAAATTCAAACTTGGCATTTTACACAGTTGTTTCCATTTTGTTTCAACAAAGAAATCTGGAAAATTAAAAACTGTTGACATATTTGTCCTGTTTTGTACATTAACATTTGGGTATAGAGGCAATAACATCAGAAGTGCTGTACAAAGTTACAATGTTCCAGCAATTGTTCATGACCATACCTCTTGAGGGAGAGAGAAAAAAGGGTTAACCTTTTTTATAAATAGGGAGAGCAGTTAACATTTTCTTGTCAAGTATTCAAGGAAAAGACCGTCACAGAAAAGATTTTTAGCTGTTTCTTAAATATTGTGAGGAATGTGGCAGAGTACAAAGCTACAGGAAAGCATGTCATTATCATTAGATATATATTTATATAATTTATAATTTGTTAAATTTGACTGATACTAAACTAAAGTTAAGAAAATAGAAAACCTTCAGATTTGGATGAAATTAACATAATTCTTGTCCATACTCCTATCAATGTTCTACAAAAGAAGTAGTTAAACTGTTGTATTAAAAAAAAAGATGTAAAAAAGAACATAGTTCAACAAGAACAAATGAACACATTAAATAAATACGAAAGACTTTTTTTTCATTTAATAACTTAATTTCATAATCAGTTCTCTGCACTAAGCGAACCAAGGCAAAACAGTCGTTCACGTTTAAACCAATGAAGCCTGAGCTGCTGGAGCGATGTAATTTTGAATGCACCACTTGCTTATAATACAGTAGCACCTTTGAGAAGAAAGACGAAAAAGAGTCTCATTGGTAAAAGTGCATGTCTAATGGAAAGTAAACAGCAATAGACCTACTTAAAACAGACTTCATGATTACCACCATTTAGCACCAGTCACATTTACAATCTGATCTCTTGAGATCTGTCTTCTGTGTTTGAGATCTGTGTGTCAGATACATTTACTATGACACGTGTGCATACTTTTATCGCATACATTTATGCATACTTCTCTTTTTTATTTATTGTACATTTACATTTATTCATTTGGCAGACACTTTTATCCAAAGCGACTTACAGTGAATTCAAGGTATACATTTTTATCAGTACTTGTGTTCCCTGGGATCGAACCCACAACCTTTGCGCTGCTAACGCAATGCTCTACCAGTTGAGCTACAAGAATACTCATATACAAATAATAGCCTAAAGGTAAAAAACTGTTTTAGAAACAAGGTTCCCTCTATCAGGACTTATTCTGTTGAAATCCTTAGTGCATTTTAACTTTAATACAACTATGGTGAGCAGTGACTTGTAAGCCCAATTAGCTACTATGCAGTTTAAAATTAAGAAATTAAGGCATTCCATGCATCAATAGGTAGAGCCTGCACAAGAATATTAAACGTCTGTCATTTTAGTAGTGATACTTAGACAATAGGTATCTGATTGTTCCCAGCACTGTCTAAATATATGTCGTCTGGCAAAAGTTTTTGAAGTTCTCAAGAACTGTGATGACTTTTAAAATATTGGAGACATGACAGATGCATCAGAGGATGATAAGATTGTGTTTTTTTTTTAGAAAAATATGGATGTGGATAAAAACATTTTTTTTATGTATATGGAATCCAGGATCATCTTATTACAGGAGCAATGACAATGTCAACTATCTTTCAAATGAGATAAAGTATTCACTGGTACTATTTCTTATTGTTGGGTAGAAAAAGGTATTATATTAGAAGAG
>JAZGTK010005133.1:0-23004 GCA_036877625.1 Ambastaia sidthimunki
GTCCTCTGTCACTCCCACACACAGCAACAATTTGCCGGATTAGCATCTGTATCGTTCATCCTGTGGCAGCCATGACGACTCAGTTTGTACTCACATTCTTCTTTAATCCATCTGCAGTTTTTCATTACTCACAAATCCATTAAAAGCCTGGGGATGCTGACAGGTTGAGGGCGAGTCACCATATCAGAGAGAGAGAGAGAGAGAGAGAGAGATTCTCTAAACATATTTAACACACACCAGGGCATCACATTCAAACAAGGGATTGGATTTTCCAGCTTTACAGGATATAGTACAGCAATGCTTTTTATATATAGACACAGAGATTAGCGTGAAAAACTCCACAGAGGGATTTGGGGTTAAAACCATTTGTGTTATCATCTAAGCAGGCATGGGAACGAGGGAGAGAGAGAAAGAGAGAAAGGTAGAGCAAGATAAATGACAGAGATATCCTGATCTGGGATTTCTAATCCAGATTAACCTATACAGCTATTTATAACTAGTAAAAGGCATGTTTTTTTACTTGTTAAAGTTAACTAATTAACGAATGAAGACAAAACATTTACCCAACTAAACATTTTCGGTGGTAAGAACGGTTCTCTAATGTTTCCATTAAGTAACAATGTTTAGAATGTTATTTTGAAAGTACTAAGAATGTTACCTTACGTTATTGGTGGAACTTCATTAAAATGTTTTTAATTATGTAATGTTTTTTAAAACGTTTCATTAACTAGTTAAGGATAAGTTGTGATATATAACATATAATGTGAAAAAACATTCTAACGGGTACCGGTAATAACATTACTGCAAGAACATTTTTTGATAACTTTGAGAGAACTATGAGAGAAATATGAGAGAACTTTAAGAGAACGTTGGTCAACGCTCTGAGAGCATTCCTTGTTAGCTGGGTATTCAGAGGACTAGAATTAGCAAACACCTTCATAAAGTATCAATTCTTAGTAGTTTTATGTAATATTATATTTAACTTGTTCATATTATATTTAACTATTATATTTAAGTTTTTCATAATTATCCTAAGAACTAATCCCTGGTGCCCCAAAAGGTCTAAATGGATAATAGGTAAGTTGTGGATAGGGTCGGAGGTTGAGTATTTTAGGGAAGGGGGAGTCAGGGAAACTCAGGCCCACTGGAGCAAAAGTAAGTCTTTTTATCAGAGAAGTGAATTATAGGGATGGAACAGGTTTAGCCTCACAGAAAGGACAAAGGGAAGCTTATGAGCTGACAAGTTGAATCACTAAATCATCACTATAGTTTTTCACACACACACACACACACACACACACACACACACACACACACACACACACACACCTGTCCCTAAAAATGTTTTGGTAACACTTCAGCATTTTATAAAACGTTGATCTACATTTTGAACTTTCATATTTTTGTTACTTAAAGAAAATGTTACGGAAACTGTCTTCCAACCTAAAATTGTTAGCTAATCCATTTAGGATTGTGTATCAAATACAGAGTTGTTTGCACACACACTCTATTTTCACACACTTCAATCTTCTTGCTCTTTGCTGCGACCTGCACTTCAGCTAAATCTTCTGCTCGCTCTTCACGCTCGACTCTCTGGCTAGTTGAAGTGCTGGCTTGAGATGAAGGGGAGGGGAAATGAAAGAGAGGGATAAAGGCAGGAGTGAAGAATGAAAAGAAGCAGTTGCCGCATGCCATTCAGAGGATGTCTGGCTCTTCAGAATAACAACACCTCAAAGCCAGGAGAAAGAGAGGAAAGACATGGAGGAGGAACAGAAGAACAAGAGAGACACTTCACAGAACAAGGAGGAGATGTTTAGAAAACAAGGTGGAGGAATTTGGGAGATGGGGAGGAGAAAGAAAACCATGGGAGGTGTAAAAACAACATTGTAGAGAGGGGGAAACCCGAGGCGTTCAGTGATTTAGAGACCACTGGACCATAACAAGACAGAGGAGTGGAGAAATAAAGAGATAGAGTTAGAGAATAAGAAGGGGAAACCCAGTCCATCCATCCACACACTTAATCTCTTAAATTAATGTTTAAACTTATGCTTTGTTGAGATTGTCTTTATCTTTCTGTTTGGGATTGTTTGTGTTGTTCCAAACTCAAGTATAACACAAAAGGGACATTTTTGAAAAATTGTTACGCTGTTCCTTCAAGTTCATGCGAGTCTATGAAGCTTGAAAAGGAACCATAAAAGTGTCATCAAATAGTCCATACAACTCATTCTATATACCATGTCTTGCGTGTATATAAGTCATGCAATACAATATGTTGCATTAGGAAAGTAATTAGGAAGTCTTGTATCTAGCCTGCTTTCGTGTCTCAAACACAATAAAAAAACCTGAAGATTATCAAATTCTTGTTTTCTCGAGCTTTGGTGTCACACACCTCAGTTAGCATTTTAAGGCCAACTTCAAATTTCTACATGTTTTCAATATATACACACCCATATATATACACACATAGCGTCCTACTGAACAAAGGGCTTTGAGTTGAGTATGAGGATTCAAACTGTTTCCCTCAGCTAGATGACTG
Source organism: Ambastaia sidthimunki (assembly GCA_036877625.1). Taxonomy (NCBI): domain Eukaryota; kingdom Metazoa; phylum Chordata; class Actinopteri; order Cypriniformes; family Botiidae; genus Ambastaia; species Ambastaia sidthimunki. Next base: position 2,537 of record JAZGTK010005133.1, read on the forward strand.
AGGAGCCCTTGGGTTTACATTTACCCTTGTCTTACATACATCACAGAGAGAGAATAGAGCTCAAGACGGCCAGTCCAGACTGATAAAGAAAAAGTCGAGGAGAGACGGGAGGACGCAGAACGACAGGATGAGTTAATGGGACATAAAGGAAGATTTAGCTGCCGTTTATTCCATACCCTCCACGTAGGGGCTCTTTCACTGTGACATTTGACCTTTAACCTCTGACCAGGGCTTTGTTAAGCAGTCAGGTGCCAGCTTGCCCTAAGGCAAGATGGGATTCCATCACCCCTCCTCATCACCCTCCCCTTTTACATACAAACACATTTGCCCTATGCTCTGGGCAAAAAAACAAATAAGATTTAGCATTTATTGCGCAGTTGATGAAAGAGCAAACCTTCTCTAGGGACCATCTTCTGAGTGACTCAGCAGTTCAGACAGCTAATTCAGCCCTAAATGCTTTTAATGATTCCCAACGGAAACCAGCTCAGACACTTTAGTTGTGCAAGTGTAGCTTTGAAGAGTCTTGAGCATGTGCCTGCACTGCTTACTGACACAGTATATGCATCCTTGTGTGTAGCCTTTTTGTGCATTAAGGGTTGTCATGCTAAAGGGTTTGTGGTGCAATGGTTTGACCTGCATTGGCAGAGCTTTCTGCAGAATTTGACTATAAAGGCATTTGACTATATTTGCTATAACAAGCTACAGGGAACATTCTCAGAACATTGGCTAACATTCTCTGAATGTTCTCAAAAACATTCACAAAGTTAACATCCTTGCAGTAACATAGGTAGAATTTTTTAAACATCACATATAGTATAAACATTCTCAAGTTGGAACGTTTTAAAATTGTTTTAAATATTAAAAAATGTTTGAATAATGTTCTTTTAACGTTCAAGCAATAACATTAATACAACATCTAAAAACATACCTAAAGTTTTTGTTACTTAATTGATACAAAATGTTAAATGTTCTTACAACCTAAAATTGTTAGCTGGGAAAGCTTGTTTTTTGAATGCAATAAATATCTTGCAGACAAATGTGAATGCTGTTCTCACTCTATCTCTGTTCTTTTTTCTCCACATGGTCATGTTCAATCTTTTTTTCTACTTCTTACCACTTTTTTAGGTAATGCAGTGTTCTCAGCCTCAATTAACACACCCATCAACAATTCAAAGGCTGTTTAAAGACCATCTGATACATGGTGCACATGAAAATGGCAAGAACTTTTCTCAAAATCTCAAGGTCTAATCTTTTGGCTGGCTTTCTGGGAATTAGAAAGTGTTAGATTTTTATCAGCCCTTCAGGAAGTTGTTCCCAGGTAGCTGTGGGAATCTAAGACATGGCAAAATCTGGTTCACAAAATACGATGATATTGAGTTTTTTATGTTTGATGTATTTTTTTGTAACTCTGAACCTGCCCTTTTACTTTTATCTTGTTTATCATTTATCTTCATTGGACTTCAGTGCTTAAGGCAACAACTGTTGAACTTCCTGCACACTTCATCACAGAGCCTTGCGGTTCACCATGCTGTATATGGAGATCCAATCAAAACCAATGATTGACTTCCATTGTTATAGCTGGTTCTGAACTTTGGCTTTTGGCAGAGTGAATGTGCATTTTGGGATAGCTTGTGTTAAGCTAATGCTATAGTACAGCTTACGTTCTAAACTGCTTAATTTTGAACACTTGTCAATCACTTTTAATGTGGAAAACTTAATTAAAATACTTTTTTTGGTATGAGAATATTACCAGAAGATGTGAGTTTAAAAACTGCTTCAGCAAAAGTTTCCAAAAACTTGTCAATAGATTTCTCTCCAAGGTTCATGAAATTAAATCTTTAAAAGGTTTTCAAGAATTTTGTTGGTTACACCTGTTTATTCTGTTTTACTATGTAACTCGCCCCCTTACATTACCAAACCATGTGGTTGGTTATATTCCATGTCGTTTCAATGGCCCCTTCCTGTCTAAGTGGGCAGTTTTTGGCCAGATTCAGAAGTCTGGTTCAAGCGTCTGGTTCACATTGAAGCTTTATGCTGATAGTCAAAACTCTGGCTCTGTGAGACTACAAAATAAACCAGCTTGCACACTTTTTTAATTATCTTATTTCCACAAACACAGTAGTTTTTACCTTTAAGTAAAGCCAAAGGTAGAGTCATTGCATTCTCTCCACCAGTCTGCAAAGATTGTTTATGCACAGAGACAGCAATATCCCTACATGTCAAGAGTTGAGCATTGAGCTTTAGGTGCAAATGCTGGAGTTTAGACAGTTTTATCTTTGTTTTCATGTGCGCAAAGCTAAAATATTCTGGTCTTTGTTCTGTGCTACCCATAACCTCAGGGTCTCTCAGCTCTGAGACTGAAGAATCTGAGAAGGATACTCAAGCTTAACATGCAAGATCAAACGGTGGGGAAACACAGAGGAAAGTGTCTTTCAACTTGCAGGACAGCCAAGATTAGGGCAAGAAAAGAAGAGCAATAAGAAAAAAAAATGGAAAGCCTGCGGGTCAGAGGGAGAGAAGCAGAAGAAAAGTTGAGAAGAAGAAATGAGAAGCCCAACTAGTAGTGCAGTTCGTTGACAAATGGAAAAATGAAAGGAAATACAGCATATTTCTTACTTATCCCCATATATAAAACACATCATACACTATAAAGCATGACTTGATTCATAGCTGAGAAATCTGCAGTTTAAAGTTGCTTGGGGAAAGCCCTGCTTGTCTGTACGTGCCGGGGCAGGATTGTGAACAGGGATTTTGAGTTTGTCAAGCCCACCTCTGTCACTTTTTTCTTCTCTCATTTTTTTTCCTTTCATCAAAGACAGAATGCCTCACTGGCAAGCGGGTAACAGTTTTAATGCGATCATGATGTCTTCAGATTTGAGATGCATTTCACATCAAAGGGGAAGAGACGATGAGGGGAGAGGTTAGGAAATTGATATGGAGGAGAAAAGAGAGAATTAGAAATATGGAAAAAGACAGAGATGGGGAAAGGAGTATTTACAGACTCCATGGGTCTTGCACTGCAAAACATTTTCTTCATCAGTATTTATGTTGTTTTCCAGCAAAAACAATAACAACTTGTGTATGATAGATTTTTTTTAAATAAAATATATATTTAAAACTTTTTACTTTTTACTAAATTTTATTACCCTTTTGCATTTGTTTTTCTTATTTCAAGAATAAACCTCAAGCTTTACACCTAAATCTATTTTTGCAATGTGCAAGAATTGTAGAGTGAAGGTACATTTACACTAGGGCTTGCAAGACCACTCATTTTTAAAAAAGTGTTTAACATGTTTGCAAGTCAACGTTTATCTATTTAAATGACTCTCAACAACACTTACAGTATATTTGCTTAGTTTTTGCCAAAACATGATATGTTTATGGGTGGTATTAGGGTTTTAGGTTGTTGGTTAGTTTTCACAGTTCCACTGGGACCCTTTTTATGAGCTAAGAAATGACCGGTTGACACTGACCTCACAGAAAGTAGTTGCAGAACTAGTCCACTAGTCAAGAACTTGGTGCAATGGTTAAATCACTAGATAGATTATTGATAGCTAGTGGGCATTACTCTTCATCTACTGCATCCAGCTCCACTATCTACACCCTCATTGGTAGTCACCACCTGCTCATTTGCATAAAGCTTGCTAACAGTCGGAGTTCCTCACCTGCTCGTATTAAAAATGAATGACATCAGATTGCTTTGCCATTTTGTGAACGGCTCTTTAAAGTTGGAGGCATAAACAGAGAGAGAGAAACAGTCTTGCTCTCATGCAGGTTGGCGTGCCAGCCGTAATCTCTCGCCAGATGTGTGCCTGTGAATCAGAGCTACCTTGTCAACATCGCTGCTCTTCCTGATCTTACGCGCCCTTCATCTTCATCTCCCTGCAGCTGTCCTCTTCCTCCTGCACCATCTTCATCCCCCCACCTTGCGGGTCTTCATTTGTGTTCTGTCTTTGCTATGATATAATGTAAACAAGATAAAACATTTTTATTACAAATTATAGCTGCCTTTTGGTGTAATGACAGCATGCACTCAGGCTAGCATGAACGTTTTTAAGTTTGTGGTAAACCTGGTGATCTATGCGAGTAATCATAATGTTATATGAAAACAGATGCAGATGGGAAAACCCACAGAATCATACCAAGAAGAAAAAGGTGAAAGAATTTCAATGCCTTGAAAGCCCTGCAATGAGAAGAAGCTGCACTCAATACCCTCTGTGACCTGTGCTGTGTTTTGATTGGTTTAGCCCTTGGGAATTTTTGAGACATTTGGAGACAAATTTCTAATTCATTGCCTATGGGCAGTAAAGAGCTTTTTGAGGATCAACAAGCTTAAAAAATGCCTTAGGTGTCCAAATGCTTCCTTTGGTGGAGAACATAGCCCAAAATATCTTAAGGCTACAAGTATTGTGCAACACTGGAATCTTTTGAGATGGCGACTGTGAGGTTGGACTTGGCCTTTCAGCTCTGGGACAGATTCCTGGTGCTACAAGTCCACAGAGGCCTGGTGGTCTTGGATAAAGATTACCATGTTAAAACACATCTGTATCTGCAGGGTGGGATACAATGACCTATAGCTGAAGGCTAAGCATCAGGAAGTTACTGAACTTAGCATCAGAGAAGCAAAAACCTCTGAGGACTTAGTCAAGGTGCCCGTGTGTGGGGTTCAAATCACAAGGGTTCCCGGCTTAACCCGGGACCATGGAGAGTGCAGTGGGAAGATGGTTGGATAGTTGCAGCGATGCCTTCAGGACAAGGAGGCTTAATCTTATCTAAACAGGGTGGGCCAGATGTGCTTTGCTGGTGTTGAAACAGCTTTTCCTAAACTGATGTATCATTAGATAACAGCAGCTCCTGACCAGCTTTCCTTCAATGCCACTGATCATCCTGGCAGAGGTCAGATAAAGAAATACTGTTATTACAAAAAATTAATGTATATGAATTTCCTACAGAATTCTGTTTTTGCAGAAAGTGAAGACCATAATTGCTCCTAACAACAAATTAAACAATGCTATTACTGTTTTACATATAAAACAAAACTTTTTGCAAAATATTTTGAGTAACATCATGCATTTTCTATTTATTTTTTTTCACCTTCAGATGAATAGATCCACACTTAGATCTTATCACTTATAATGTTAATAAAGTTTTTGGACTGTAAAAGTTCTGGTTTAGGTTATTGTGATTTGGATTAAATCAGCAATTTGTAAGAGTAAAATAAACTACAGACATTAAAAGGGGAGGAGACAAGCTACCAATAGAAATTAATGTAAGAATTCATAACACTGGAAGCTTCACCTTGCAGTCAAAAAAAGCCATTTGAGGTTTTGTTTACTCTAGACAGGATATGTACATGGAAAATTCTGTGTAGATTGAACTGATTAGCCATATAAAGGGGGTTTGTTCAAACTGATAACTCATGAGTTTGTGTGTTTTCATAAGAATAACATTCATATATTTGTTTTTGCAGTCAGCAAAATATGGTGATGTAATGCAAAGACATGTTGTCTATTTATCATCTTTGCATTATTTTGTAGTACAGTCATGTTTTTATAATCATTTATTATCTATATTTCAGACCACAACATCACATCTCTATTAAAAACACAATTTCTTTTGCAATGGATTTAACAGTGGCGCAGTGCCGCCAAAGAACAGCAGCGCAGGAAATGCTGCACCAATGCATGAACTCTCGCAGTGCTGCTATGCTCATTCAAATAGTTTCTTTCATTCACATAAAATCCCATGCTGCTTTCATAAACACACCCCCACCCGCACTCCTTGATCTCCGACTTCAGATATGTTTCAGTCATCAGTGCATGATTGTGCCCAAGAGATCACAACCATTTATTTGCTGTTTCCAACAGTTCAAGAATGATGTCATAGGCTCAGAACAGAAGGGCGGCTGTGGAAATAGAGCCAGTTCAGGTTTTCCGTGCAGGAGCTCTGTCAAGCGGGAGTCCCCCCGTTCACTCAGTGTTTGTGGGTGGTCTGGTCTGGGTCTCCTCAGGATATTGTCTGGTTTCTGAGCCTCCCTCTCCTCCGATGTTAAGTGGAGAGGAGGTAACATGATTAAGCCCAGTTTGGATTTTATCGTGTAACGCTAAAATAGCCATGCTGGAAAAACTTTTGGCAGACCACAAAGGCTCTGCTTTAAAAAAACACACATCCTATTTTCCTATTTGAAAGCTTTGAACAATCAACAGCGGGAGAGAAAACTAGTGCCTCAGCGGGGTCTCGCAAGAATTCACATGACTCAGAAAATATAGAGGAAGCAAACAATTGAAAGAGAGAAAAACAAGAGAAACTGAACAAAAGGCCATGATGGAAGGCAGCAGAGAATGAGAGATGACGAAAAGGTCGAGGTGAAGCTCTTCGCATGGCCAAGATCACATGCTATCCTCTCTGAAACTCATCTGTCATATTTCAAAGAGAACCATCTTCTTCCATCCACCCCATCCAGCTGCTCTGGGGTCAGTTACAGTTAGAGCTTTACCGTCCACCATTTATTATTACAACAGCACACAAGGCCTACAGGTGCATGCAGACACATGCTTTGACGTCTAGGTCGTGAAAGATTCAAGCATGGGTGTGTTACTTTGCACACTATCTTCTGCGGATGAGTTAATGAGAAGGTCTGTATTATATCACTCTACTGCTAGGATGGCCCAGAGGCAGGGCTGGTACGGGTGTCTCCTACATCTCCCGCTCTATGTTTAGAGCCGATGTTTATGGCGGCCCACTGACCTGAGGCCAGTGGGTCCACACACCTCCACAATATTGCCCTGCTTGCATACTTACCTAGCTTCCTCCTGGTAATCCAGCACACCTGTGCTATGCAGGCCGTAAGTTTCTCCGAGGCCTGCAGGGCACCAGGGTCAGGCACTTAACTGGGTGTGGTTTTATACCAGAGTACCCAGACCATTGCAGATTTGGTTCTCAAAATATTGTGCCAATTTTGAAGATGCAAACAGAGAGGTTTGGTGAGTAGAATTCAGGCCTTGTGTGTTAATGTTCAAAGGACACATACAGTGGCTCTAGGAAGTATTTGGGCTCATAGAGCAATTAAAAATACATTGCAATATCAAAACTAATGACATATCCAAAGACTTTGTTTTTTAACTTTTAACTTTTAAGCTGCCATGGTCCCAAAGTGGGATTTATTTTATTTATTGGATGCATGAAGTGTGTTCCTTTAGGTGCCCTATCAGAGCACCCACAGGTGTAGTTTATTACAATCACTATTGACAGATTGTTGTAATGTTTAACAACCAGAAAGTGTCAAAAATATGTCTTTTGAACAGAACGTCTATGGCTTCACAATTTCAGCTAACAAACCTCTTTTTGTGAAATCCTTTGCTTGAACTGTGCTCATACTCTTTTTAAAATAAACACCACTTGGTTTAATGTTTTGATATCTAATGAAATAACATTTATACATTTTAAGGGTGGTCTAGGTGTCAAAATACTTTTTGCGGCCACTGTACTATAACTGTCAAAAGAAAATGATTTTACAAGGTCTACATTTAGCTCTCTTGGATGGTGTCGAACTGATAGAACAAACAAAATTTTGTCTTGGGATTGGAAATCTTTTTTTATTACACCCACAGTCGGTTGGTGGCAATTGTGGCTATCCAGTAATTTGTTGCCTTGATCCGAGCTGTGCAGTTCCTGTGGAAAGCCTGCCATTAAAGCAGGGGAGAGATATATATCAGACGTGGAGTGTGTGTACTGAAGTCTTGGAAGAACCACTCTGTTCTCCACCCATTTCACTCGACACACACACTTAGAGTAATCAGAGCTCACTAGTGTACCTTTAAATTCCTCAATCAACCACACAAAGAAGCCCTTTTCCCCTTTACTGCCCTACGTGAGGAGAGGCCACTTCAATACCTTAGCAGATGCACCTAAAACTGTTACATAAAAAAAGAGTAAAAAAACTTTAGTTTTAAACATTTTTGAAAATTATGTGATACTTACTTTAATTGCCTATACATGGAGTTAGGAATTTCATCTAAACTGCTAGCCCTTCAGTTAACACTACATTATTTGACCATTTTTCATGCAATGCATGGACCTGGTGGTGTTCACCTTTGTTCGACCTGTCTATGTAATCTTACAGTTCCTGCCTGAGGCACAGATGCAAGCTGCCATGTATGTGTGTACTCAGACCACTGGATGTGACTTGCGAGAGTGTCTGCCCAGAATGACCTATATACTACAACCTACAGGTTTATACATTACTTATTCCTCCTGTACGTCTACCTATTTACTTAAGAGTTTAAGAGCTTAGTGCATTGCTTAAGGCTTCTGCAGAACAGGTCAGCTTGTAATTGTGTGTGTCTGAGTGAGTGTGTACGGTACATTGTTTACCTTTGTAGTTCACATAGCTTTGCTTTTGTACTTCACAGCTCTTTGGCTTTGTAAAGATACTGTGAGGAGTGATAAAGTCTGAGCAACCAAGAAGCAGAAGAGAATAAACACAATGACGGGTCAGCATTCCTTCAGGAACATAGCGATTCTCTCTCTTTCTCTGGGCAAAGCTACTGTGTATCACAGCGTCTGCTGGGTATGTGGAGACAGTGTCTGTACTTACGAGGCTCTGTTTGACTGAAGCTGGGCTCTGTTCTGCTGACGTTGCTGTGATGGTGCCACTGTTGTGGAGACCAGACTGACAAGCATTTATACAAGTCCAGATTCCACTCACCCTTCATCCTCTGCAGGCACTGACTATTAGTCAAAGCAACAATTCAACTCCACTATGGTGCAAAGTTACTTGTGAACCGGGCTGATGTTTGTTTAACTTACAATTCTGGTTTGGTTTATTCCGACCACAGACACTCTAAGAAGTTAATAAGCATAAAGTTTACACACACTGTAAAGAAGAAACTATCTACCAAGGCCTCCGTCTTGTAGTAAAAGACAGGAGGGAACAGGAAGTCCCACAGACCCTTGACCAGAACAGAACAAGGTGGATGACTCTATATAGGGCTACATCAAAAAACTTCTAACTTTTTTATATATATATAAATTTCAGCCTTTTACTAGTTTTTACATTCATTTGTTCAATTTTTTTAACGTTTCGCCCGTAGTCTTTTTATTATAAAGGAAAGTCCTCCACCTAGTGGAAAACAAGGACGGCGACAACAATATGAGAAATATTTTCTTCACGGTTGAAACGAAAGATAACTTTTTGACGCATTTGTTTTCATGTTTTGAAGTAGACGAAGTTTTAACAAAAAAGGCTTTGTAATATATAATGCCAGAACTTACGTTTTGTCGAAGAACCGTCCAATATGTATCTCTATAGAGAGCGCTCGAGCGGCCAACTTATTGCTCGTTACCTCATCAGATTGGCGCCAATTTAGCCCCTCAGACCTTTTGGTAATGTACATATTTTCATTGTGTTACACAGTATTTCGCTTTTTATTGTTACTTATACTTGCTTTAAATAATAAAATTAGCAGATGGACTTGGAACCCTGGAAACTCATCTATCAATTAGGTAGCAAAGCTATTAACAGAATAGCCTACAATTGTATTAGTTTTTGCCAGGTACTGGTAGATTCTGTAACCCTTCCTTTCTGACAGTGGTAAATGTTTTGTCAGTGACATCTTGGAAATGCTTTTAATAGTAAATTTACTGATGAATTTACTGTCACTTAGGGTAGCGAATGTGATGCCATTAACCAATCAGAGGTTGCGGTCCTGTGGCGCCATCAACCAATCAGAACAGTCAGACTGGTGTGACATCATTTACAGTGCAGGTAAATTCTAGACTCTAGACTTAAGTACCCTTAAGTGGCAGCATCCAAGTTGCCTGCTTTCCTTCAGGACAAAATCACAGGTAAAGATGCTACCATGCAGCAGGCCTAACAATATTTATAGCAAATTACAATACACCACAGCCTTTTTATTGCTTAGTTTTATTACAGTACATGTACACAGCATTAATGGCACCAATAAAGTATGACTACAACAGACATTTGTAGAAATGTATTTAAATATTACCCACAAAAATAACAGCATACACTGAACAACACACATTCAGCACAGAGAGGCAAAGCATGTGTCGTCAGGCTGAGAAATGGTGGAGAACTGGTTTAGGCTGAACTGCACACAGAATCCCTAATATTAAAGGAAAAGAATCGCTACAGTTCTGATTTGCCTCCTTTGCAATTCATCAGTATGGGTAGACGGGAATCCTTAATCACGGAGATGTCCATTGCTGCGTGATTGTTCCTTTCTTATTCCACATACGCCTATTTGTCTTTCAGGCAAATGGGAAGAGAAATACACCCCAAGTGCTCAATGCCTTGACAATCTTTAACCTAGATAAAAAAAACAACAAAAACAATGTTGGACATTCTTTGGATGCCACCTATAGAAAACAAGTAGTCAACAGAACAAAATCTTGACATTTGTGTTCATTTACAGAAAGTCTATGCTAATTCATTCAAAGTCTATGCTAAGCCTGCTACCTTCCATGAGCTTTAGGAGAACATCTTCTTCAACTTAGAGAAAAAGCCACCTTCTTCTTTCTCTGGCTCTTCTTCTCTGTTCTGGCCCGATTCTGAGGTCTGTCCGGCCTGAGAGCTACCTACAAACCCACAGTTACTATACCTTGATGTCTGAAGCAGATTCAATTTGAGGTGTTAACAGATTACTTTGAATGTACGGATAAGTATGTGTATGTTGATTTACTTGTGGCTGGTTTGGTTACTCCATTAACATTTCCCTCCACATCCGTTTCATCCTCAGCATAACTTAGGATCAGCATTCTCTGCCTCCGTGTCAACTTCCTGTAGATGATCCGTGAGATACATAAAAAAAAACTACAAACAGGAAACGCATGAGTGGGTGTCTGTAAATGCCTCTTACTTGGGAATCTTGATTTTCATATGTACGTAATGGTCTCCATAACCAAAGCTATTTATGCGTGGGATGCCTTTTCCAGTCAGTCTGATCTTCTGGCCTGTCTGAATGCCCGGAGGAATCTGCAGAGAACAGTTCCACTTTTAGTCATACGACAATACGCAAGTTTTCATTAAGGTTTCATTACACTATAAGGGTCTTCTGGTTTTCTAACCGCAATGTCGATGGTGCTGTACAGGCCTTGTGCTCTAGCCGTTCCTCCTAAAATGGCCTGTGCTACTGAAACCATAACATCTGAGTGAATATCAGACCCATCACGACGAAATACTGGACTGCTCTGGACCTGCAACAGAGGATGTCAAGCACACATACATATGTATAAAAATCTTTAAAGGGCCTGCACACTTTCTCTTGTGTAGTGTGATTTTAGCATGACAGAAACTGTGCCTTTGTATTGCCAAAGCAGTACAAAACAAAAAAATATACAATAATATAAGTGTGAAATAATCCAAAATAAATGTAACATTAGAAATTAACAATCCACATATTTAACAAAAGCGAATAAATTACAGAGACAACATAAAATCACCATGAAATCCATTTTACTTTCATAATATGATGTACAGTATTTGAGTTAAAGGTCATGCAAAATAGGGTTAAATTTGATTTCATTAGCAGTTATTATTATTATTATTATGTTAATAAAAGGGAAAGTAAAGATCAGCAATATATAATATAATCTTAAGTATGACAATAATTAATAATAATAATGACCATTTATATAATAATAGTCTCGGGGGCACACTGCATTCTCCTTAGGTGGAAAAAATTGAACTCACCTTGAATGTGACATACATGTATTTCTTTCCAACTGGCACCTTTACTGTCTGTCCATCATCTATACCTGAAACACATTCACAATCAGATCAGTACCTTCATACACACAACTCATTCTGTGCCTCTGCAACCCAACTTGAACAAAACACAGACAAACCTGCAGGCACAGGCACCATGACGGTCTGTTTCTGCTTGGTTTGCCCTGTTCCTCTGCACATGACGCAAGGCGTGATGATGATAGAGCCCCGCCCCCCACACCGCCTACACGTAGAGCGCATCATAAAGGGGCCCGTGTTTATAGACTCCTATATATACATACAAACAGGATAATGTATATAAAAATGTAAAGAGCATTAGTGTATATTAGTGTAATTAGTTGAGCTTCTATATACAAAATTATTTATTTAAAGCTGCAATCTGTAACTTTTTTGGGTTAAAAATGAATAAAAAGCAGTTACTGAGCAACTACATGATACCCCAATTCACAATGATACGTTTATATTTATAATTTGAGCTGGAAATGTAAATTTCCATTTCACAGGAAATGCTAATTTGGTTTCATTTGACTTTAACATACATAATGAAAAGTACATAAAGTAACCTACAATTGTGTTTTTCGAACAGAGACGGTTGTAGAGAGGCAAAAGTTACAGACTGCAGCTTTAAATACCCAGACACATTTCCTTTTTTAAGAATCTTCAAATCACTCTTTAGTTGTCATGGTGACTGTTGCTATGGCATTCTCACCATGCCTGTTCCGTTGCAATAGTGACAGTGCGAGACTTTAGTTCCTGGTTCATGACCTTTTCCATCACAGCGTAGACAACTATCATCTATGTTGACCGTTATCTCCTTATTCACGCCCTTAGCAGCCTGCATGAACGTCAGCTCCATCACAAACTACAGAGAAATAAGATTCAGATTTAAATATTGTTGGGATTTAAAAAGCAATAACATATGAGAGACAGTGATAACTAGGTTTTGGCTGTGTGTCTCACTTCAGGTGTCTGTTCAAACATGGAGTTGAGGTCTCCAAAGCCACGCCCTCCCGCAAAGTCTCCAAAGATCTTCCTGAACAGCTCCTCTGGGTCCACGCTGGCCCCGCCTCTCCAGTACTGCTGCTGCCCCGCCCCACTTGAGCTTGGACCAGCAGAACCGTACGTGTCATACTGCTTCCTCTTCAGTTCATCACTGAGGGTCTACATACACACCAGCAAACTCACACATTATTATCTATCCTTAAACGGTAGGTCCTACAAAACTCTGTCTTTCACCTTAAAATATATTCATATCACAGTTAAGAATTTACTTTTAAGTTTGATTGTAATTTAAAATTATGATTCTCATTTTATTCACATTACTATAAATAAATACTTAAATGTCATGATAATAATGTTAAAATGCAAAAAAACCTGTTTCAATTGGTTCAAAAACAGTTTAATTTTATTTATGCAAAATTAAATTTTTGCCTCTCCTTGTGGGTTGAAAAATGACCCAGACATGTTAGTGACCAAATTAAAACTACACGCAAATTTGAAATGAGCGTTTTGCATATTAAAAATGGACTTAAAAATCCTCACCTCATAAGCTTCTGCCAGCTGAGCAAACTTCTCTTTAGCTTGGGGGTCATCAGGGTTTGTGTCTGGATGGTATTTCTTGGCTAACTGAAAGAAAATATTCACACTGAACTCACTTAAAAGTGATGCAGCCTCAAATATTTGCTCTTTTCACATGGGGTAACAAACCTGGTAGTACGCTTTCTTAATCTCTTTCTGAGTGGCTGTACGAGGAACCCCCAGAACCTCATAGAAGTCCTGCTGATGCCATACAGACGTGGTGTGGAAGAAATGAGAGCTGAACACAGTGTGGCTCCTCAAATCTGAAAAAATATTAATGAACCTTCACCCAAATTCTTCTTAAACCATTTTAATAGCAAATATCTACCACCTTACTTATGCATATATATCCCATGGTAACCATCAAAGCATAATTGTACTATAGTTTCTATAGTCATATAAATAATAGTTTATAAGAGATAAACTTAGCAAGAGTTTTAATAAACTTTAAGAAGATGCTTATATAATAATTTTGGTATTGTTGTTTAGTTTTGATGATTTGAAATTACAAGTTTCGGGAATTACTAATGTTATGTACAGTTACAGTAGCAATACTACAATTATTCAGTATATGCCTTTATTGGCAATTCTGTACGTTTATTGCATCATCGTTTGTTTTCCAATGCCAGTGACATAAATGGACACATTTTTTATTCATAACACAACAATACATTATTCCCGATTCTACTATAACATAACAAGCTTCTGTTAACATGAGTTCAGAGTTGCTATTTTGATCATACTGTATAACAAGCTCACCGGACACCTCTTTCAATGTCACTCCTCCTCCACGCTTCCAGCAGCTTAAATAACGCCTCGTTACATAACTGCGAGCCCCACATATTGTCAAAGCTGTAATATCTCCGTATCTAGAGGACTTTAAAAGTGCGCAGGTGCTGCGAAGTCCAGGTAAAGCGGCTGACAGCCAACGTGCGCTACAACTAGCAGTGGACGCGGCCATGTTTACTGTATGTCGCTATATAGGCTGTGCACTGCGCATGCGCGTTTTTAACATACGCTTTTTCGGCTTTGTGTCACCAGGTGGAGCTGTACGAACACGGTGTGATGAGATACGTTAGCATTTTGCATGTAGTGACCCCAAAGTAACATAACACACATTATTATGCATAATACATATCAATACTGATTTGATATTTGGTATACGAAATGTACGAATTTGTTATGTAATAGCAATGAAATGTAATTTTAATTGAGCGTCCAAACAGTTTTTAGGATCAGGTAAGGGTCCACCAGGTAATGGTCCAACATGCCTGTCCCAGAGTATTTTCAAGAGCACATCTGCATATTTTCCATAACGCTAAATGTTTGGTGGTGTGGTTAATTTGATAATTATAGACTAGACCCAATTTCAAATCCCAGACCAAGCCCATATTTCTGTGCTCTTGAGAAATGTTAAGACGCAAATCCACTCTTACCCTATTTCACTATAAGCTGTATTCTTTAAGGTGGCCTTGCTAAAATAAATGGCAAACATCAGCTGTTATAACTGGTATAATCTTAGTTGTACCATAATTGGTACAAACGGTTATGAGTTTATGGGTGTTTAAATACTTCCACATTGTCTTTCCTACTGAGGAGATTGGAAAACTGCTGCCATAGCCCAGGCACACAGTAAGGAATTAAGAGGCAGCTTTTTACCAGACCTGAGGTTTCTTGGGGAGGGTAATGATATTTTAAACAACGTATATTGTACTCATAAACTGTACAGTTTCCACAAGCGTGGTCTAACTCTGGCTTTATTTAATAAAAAGCAGTACAGTGCTGGTAGCCTGCGGTGAGCGGGCTTTGGAAAGAACTGCGACCCTCTGCTGATGATGTCATAATGACTGTGGCTGATGTCATAATGAGGCTGGTTGCTGGTTTGACACAGAGGCTTGTGTGTGTGGTGAACTTAACCACTGTATCTTCTATACCACCTCCGCAATCAGTATTACGCCCATTTCTGCGTGAGAAAAAGAGTTTGAAAGGGGAGATGGAGTGTCCCCATGTGTTTACAGTATGTCAGCACTGGGAACCCAAATGTGATGTTTTTAGAACCTGAAACTCCTCTGATAATTGGCTGTATGTGTACAAACATGCTCACGTTTGCAGTAGTTCTCCATCTTCTGGCTTTAATGGCAGTTCTGCTCATCATTTTTCTAAAATTTAGAAGGTCATTATTCCCAATCACAGTAATCAGCCCCATAAAAACAAGCATGTCCAACATATGTTTTCAATTAAGATAGTCCCATTGCTCTACAGCTCTCTCATTTTTCTTCTAACTAAACTCAACTATATATCACACACACACATACATGTAGATACAATCTCATTTACTGTTGCACACATACCCAGCTAACAATTTTAGCTTCCCTAATTTTAATTTCCCTAACGTGTCCATTAAGTAACCAAAATGTTACAAATGTTACTTTGAAAGTAATTACCTTTTTCTCAAAACACTATTGGATCAACCTTTTAAGTAACGTTGTAATCAAAATATGTTTGTGTACAAAATGCATCAGGCAGTCAGTAATCAGATGATATTTAGGAGATAATCAAAGAGAAATATAGAAAACAAAAACAGGAAGGCCATGTATTTTTGGAGAAATGTGGAGAGATGTGACCTCAGAGAAGTCATGAATGATATACAACATAGCAGGATAACCCTAATCACAGAGCTCAACACCAGCTTCCCAAAATGACAGAATGAGACGTTCACAAGCCAAATAATTACAATATATATACCGTGAATCTGTTTCTCATTATTCCTATTTCCCCTCATTCTCCGTTCCTGCTCTTTTATTGCCTCTGATAACTGCCACATGCAGGTCGAGGGGCAGAATGGAGAGGGATCAAAGATCGGAGGTCAGAGGGATGTTCCTCATTTTCCAAAATTATCCGTAATTCAGCATTGCATTACGAAGCTTTTACATGGATTATGTCTGTTTCAACCAAGGCCAGACATCACTGCTGACTGAAGGATAGAATTACTGAGCTTGTGTTTATATGTTGTAGGAGCACATACACTCAAGCATCAATGTAATTTTTTATTGATGTATTGTGTAGGTTGGCTTGTGTTGCTGAGAAACCTGAAGGCAGTGTTTTTCATAAGGCAGGATTAATGGCTTTAGAATCAGGATAAACCGACAAAAAGTTGTTATAAGACAAACTGGGTTGTGGACTGATGTTCAGACAGGTCTGCTGGTCATTCCTGACAACCAATCAGATTTCTGGGATAGCTGAAGGGTGGAGTTAAGGTTAGTTTTAGGGCTGGGGTTATGAAAAATCAATAGCCGATTTTTAGGGGGTACTGAACCTTATCCTAATATAAGCCTAACCATCTAATCTGAACCATAAATAAAATCCAACAGTGATTATACAGTATTTTACTGTATATTTAAAGTTAATGGAACCTGTAAACCTGTTACTTCACAGATCCTCAGTTTTGTCTTTTTCCAGGGACCACTGAGTGAATTGTATCTCCAGTAAAAGGGAAAAAGAGGGGAAGATGGATTTTGTGTTCTGGGGTGTTTTTGGATCAATACGCAGTCCAGATATTTTTCCCATGAGTTCGGAAATAAAACCCACAGCAGATGGATAGATTGACCAAACTTTCTGGACTGAGCACAAAGTAATTAGACCTGCATCAAATGAGGGTTTGGTCCAGACTCAGCTGTGTCTTGATTACAGCCCCATTAAGAAAATTTGTTCTAGCCATGTGCAGAGTAATTACAGAGATACACCCAAAGCCAGAGAAGGAAAGCTATTCTTTCTTGAAAAGGCTCCACTTGTTTTGCAATACTCTTGAAGGAAAAAGCACATCTTAAATAGAAAACAACGGGAGGCTGACATGGAAAATGTATTTTGCAATCAATTATCTGACTCTTGGAAAGATTCTTGTTGCCTATTTTGATTAATCGCTGAAATTGCTTCTTCCTTACCAGGAAACACTAGGTTTGCCAATGCATTTGTTTGCGCAAAAAACCCTGTACAAATGGTTCTATATAGAACTTTAACACATATGCAAAATTAAAGACTGCTGCTGGCATTACAAACATGCAATATTTTAAGCCAACATGTTTATATTTTGATATGTTACAATTAGAAATTAAATTACTAACTGATTCTGCTTTGTTGTATTTCATAGTTGCAAAAATAGTGTTTATTGTAGCTCTAGTTCTGCATAAAATCCAGCATGTGTAGTCTAGGCCTATACAAACAGTGTTTACTGGTTTTGAGAATGGCACAGTTGGCTTTACTCAAATATCTTGTTGTGCGCAATAATATGGTGTAAGAAAGCAAAAAATGGCCGTACAAAGAGAGGTTGTGGCAAAAGCCCTTATATGGAGATGATGTGGGCGTGTGTTATGCTAATTACTCACTGCAGGCACACGCTCCTTTATTTGGAATAATCTGGATTTACCAACATATGAAGAATAAAGGTGAAAATAATATGTGCGTTCACACCTATTGTGAATTTAGGAGAGCTTTATTGGTGCAAGCAACAAGAACACTTAAACAAGAACAAGACTATAATATTAAACTTGTCCTACAAGATTATAATTAAAACAGAATAAAATTAGTCACTTTATTTTAGTCCTGTTCTTGTGATGGCAGGGTCACACAGGGTTTGTTACCCACAAAATGTTCTTCTTATAGGTCACACAGGCCCCTTTTAAACTAAAATGGGCATTTGACAAACAGCGCCTTTTGTTCTGTTAAAACATGTAATTAGGAGAAAACAGCACTACACAGAAATAAAGCCAAGACCATAATTAGCCAGAGAGTAAAAGTTAAAGATTTGCTTTGTGTCGTCTGGGTAGTTTCCAGTGTGAGTTGACAAACCTCCAAATCACAGCAGCTTGTGTCATTCTGGCCCGTGTCTCATCGCCCACAGCTGCCCTCTAGTCTGGAGCCTCTGAAACATAAACATTAAATTTGGTGACGGTGTGTGGAGTTTGTCAGATTTATAAGCAACAAACTCTGAAGAGACTAAAAGCTCAGAGAGAACGAAAGGGCCAATCTCTGCCAAGCAAAGCCTGGAACATAAAATTCTCCGAAGGACACTAAGGAGGAGTTTTGTGACATGTGGGAGTGTGTGCACAAAATTATTTGCATTAATGCTAAATTCTTGTAAGACAGATTAACTACAATTTAGATCTCTGTAATTTCTCAAATGTTTCTTCTATAGCCAGCAATGTGGAGAGCAAGCACAGACTTTTGCTTCTTAGATTTTTCTCCTAAAAATACACCTCCACTGGAGATTCAGATGATATCCGAAAAATGTTACAAATGGTACCATAAGCATGTAGTCAAATGTCAGAGAATTAAATATTTCTCTTCAAAATTTTTTGAAGAGAAAAATTTTTTCTCTTCAAAAGAGAAAAAAGATTTTTTCCAAATTTTTTTATACTATATGACATTTGTCTCATTTGTATTTTTTATTGCTGCTACACAATTTCAGGAGAAACATCTAAGATAAAGTTTTAATTTACATGTAACTTACTCATATTTAATGCATGTTCCTGGTCTTGTTGTGAATAATTCATCAGTGCCTGTTACTCCAAATAACTTTTTAATCAAAATGTAAAAACTTATTGCTTTGTTCAGAAGTTCATATCATTGATGATGACACTTTTTTTCAAGGCAAGATTTTATAATAGTTCTAATTTAAGGACACAACAGAAAGCAAAAGAAGCACTATTAGATTTACGATGTTACAGTGTGCTTTTCTCAGCCAGGCTGCCCTTGATCTTTGACCCCATAATACAGGGGAACCAGCATAGTGTTGGGTTCCCAATACGCCTGCTTGGTGACTGGGTGATCTCAGGGGTCATGCTCCCGGTGGGAACATGGTTTCATGGTTCCTTCACAGGCCAGAGAAGACTTGTAAAACATGGAGACAGCAGAAAGATGGGCCACTTTGACCTGACATTAAACTGTTGGTTCTCAAACCAACACTAATATCTTAACACTAATAATCAGGGGCTTTCAAACTCTGTTGTTGTAATCTGTCTGAATATGTCCTAATATGATTTTGCAGTGTTGCAAGCATTGTACAATAAGAACATGTAGTCATATTTAGATCTTAGCTTATTTCCTTCCTTCTAACCAAAATAGAATTTAATTATTGACTAATTTACATAAAACTTAATAATTAGACCAATAATTAGAACAGAGCTCTCATATGTTCTGTATGTTGCTGCCATGTCAGTTATGCAATGTGCATGTTTGCATGTATTTGTGCCCTGTAAACAACCAGCTAAGAGGCCCAGCTGACCTCCAGCGCAGCTGTCAAAATTCACGACTCCCATAATCCAGACATCACTCGAGTCTAAACCTTAAATTTGCTGACCATTATTACCCTGAGCTGCTGTTTTGAAATCCACAAAAAATGGAAATCCAGGAGTCTGGTTGTAATTGCTACAATTGATGGTTTTACAACAACATCATTCAAATAACATTCTTTTAAAGATTACGGTTAATTATCAGTGTTGTACAGCCAAGCTATAAAAAAACACCTCTGTGTTGCTCAGTTTGGCCAAATAACCCTCATGAATTCTTCTTGTTTTTGGAAGAGTTTAGATGTTTGCAAAATCTTGGACCTGTGTCTCCATGTAATATATTGAATCTGCTCTGGCTCTGATTAGCTGTAATGGGGCTAATGGCTTCATCTACACAGGTGGAAATAATGAGCTCAGAACATTACTCAGTGTGTGTGTGTGTGTGTGTGTCACAATTTCCCATCTAACAGGTCTGTTCTGAGAATGCAGGTTGTGGAGGATGCAGCAAGCTATTTAGCATGCTATGCAAACTATAAGTGCATTGTTCCACCATTGCGATCCAGGCACCTGAGTCAGCTTTTTAAACTGCAATAAGTGAACTCCACTAGAATAATCAACTGGATATATACCTGATTAAAATGCTTTTCTCCATCATTGGATGATCATTTCATGCATTCTAGATACTTGAACAGACATCTATTTATTAAATAAACTTTGCTTTTTATGCATTTGGCAGATGCTTCTTCTCAATGCCACTTACAGTTCGTTCAATGTATAGGCTTAATATTTTTAACAGCAGGTGTGTTCCCTGGTTATCGAACTCACAATAAAATTCATTTTATGTTTGATTGAAAGGC
>JAZGTK010005134.1:8097-23004 GCA_036877625.1 Ambastaia sidthimunki
TTTTTACTGGCCTGTCTCTCTTGAAGCCTTTTTTCTATCTCCAGCTGGAAGCCCTCAGGATGGGTAACTTCCTTAACCACTGGCTTCTTAGGAACAAGAGCCCCTTCCAGAATTTTTCGATTGAGTTCTAGAGCTTTGAATTTAAATCTGACGTTGTAGGGAGAAGTGAAGAAGTTTGTTACTTGCACAAATAAAAATATGCTTCAAAATAGTGCTGACATCAGTTCAGAACTCACTGCTGCAGTTTCTCTGCTTCCTCAGCTTCGATCTCTGCAGCGCTCTTCACCAGTACTGGCCGGCTCCTCTGGCGGGTCATCAGCTGTGGAGTTTTAGGGTGTGTGATCTTTGGTTTATCGGTCTTCACTGGTGATGGTCCTGCAAATGAGACGTTACCAGCAAAATGAGTTTAAACAAACCTAAAAGGCAAGATAACCAAACTAATAACAGCGAATAAACCATTTTAAATGGGCAGCAGCAACAACAACGTTTTTCACGACGCACCTCTCTCCTGGCTCTGCCGGCTGCGGAGATGATACCGAGTGGGAGTGCGTTTCTCGAACTGCTCGATCTGTTGGGCCATTGGCACATAGCTGCCCATCTCCTCAAGCTTCCGTTTGCCTCTGGAGAGGTTGAAGGGTTTGGGAATGGTTGTTCCCTTTGGAGCCTTCAACTAGAGAAACAATAACAATTTCTTCAAACCCAGCAAGTATAAAGAATAATTCATAACCATTTTCAAACACACAGTATGATCAGTAAGGGCCATTACTATGGAATGCTACAACCTCTCAATTTACTCTTCAAACTCAAAGGTGTTGAAGGTTACTCACTGGTGAAGCTGCATGCTTGCGGAGCTGAGTGGTGAAGTTCACTTCTTTATAGGAGTGATTTTCTGCAGAAGATCCATCCGTACGGGTCTTCAGCCTGCTGTCTGAACGGAAGTTGAACTCTTTGGGAATGGTGGTAGATAACACTTGCTTTTTAGGAGGCTGACCTTTAAAACAAATATCACAATTAGTGATCACAACTTCAGGAAGCAAAAATGGACATTATAGACCACTTATTTGACAAAACTATTTTTTTGTAGCTGAAACTTTTGAGATCTTTAAAAATAAACTCACTGCCGGCCAGTGCAGCTCTGTAGCTCGCCTCATTCTTGCGTCTCTGTTCTGCCACCTCCTTCTGAAGAGCTTCGATGCGCTCCATCTCCTGCTGCTCCGTGTTTCTCTGCCTGTCAGAGACAACATGTAAAAAGTCAATTAAAAACTTCACTAATACCATTAGTGCTCCAGACTAACTGTTCAAAAGACTGTGACTGACTGTGTGATGTTGGAACTAGATGCAGCATGCGAGACAGCAGCTGAGGTCTTTGAGGTAACCAGTGGTTTGTTCCTCAGTCTAACACTGTTCCTCACACCTGCAGCGCTGCGACGAACAGACCTGGAGATTGAACTTCTGTAAGATAATAAACCAAAATGATTTGATTACAAAAATAATAGCAGTCAAAAGCTAGTGTCACTTTCAAAGCTGCGATCTGTAACTTTTGGGGTTAAAAATGATAAAAAAAATCTGTTATGACAGATCAGTGTTTAACACGATCTCCTTACCTTGATTTAGAAGGGCAAGCTTAAAATAATGATTTATAATTTGAGCTGTCAGATCAATTTCCCATGAAATGTCAGTTGGCTTTATATGACTTTAACAATGGAATGTACATAAAGTAACCTGCAATTTTACGTTTCAAACAGAGATGGCGACAGAGAGGCCGAAAATTACAGATCGCAGCTTTTAACGCCCGTCCTACCAAAGCTAACCAGTCAATTCACCAGTGAAACCGTTCTTAACCCCCACTAAGTGCCTACCGGTGCTTAACAACACACACCAAACTCATTTTTACCTTCGTCGATGATCAAAAACTCTCCTTGCTGTGGCAGTTGGTATAACTCTACGTATTGACACAAAGTAACTATTTGAGCTCTGTGTAATCCACTAAAACAGGATCTAAACCTTAGAAACACACAAACCTTCTTTTCTTGACAACAGGGGGGGTTGTAGGAGCTGTGGGCTTTTCGTTTCTAGGCACAGGCCGTTTTGACACTCTGCAGAAAGAAAACAAAAGGAAAACACGTGAACTGATGCAATTTAGCATTTTAATACACTTTTGTTTTTCAAAATGTCATTAACTTTACAAGCATGTGTGTAACAGATGTGAATCTGTTCAAATTGATAACCACAGATACAATAACTCAGTATAAAGGAATTACAATGTAATTGCCTTTTAAGTGTTATAAGTCATGTTTCTAAAGGCTGTAAATAAGTTCTCATTGAAGCCGAAATCCTCTATACCTGCGTGGCTGAGTATTAGCTGTAGTAGTTTTGCCATTTCCCCATGATGTCACGATATTGGATGGAGGCTCTGCAGAGCTGCTTTCTGTAACAGCTGTAGCAAAGAATGGTACATAAATATGATATTAACATTAACACCGTCATAATAAAAATCGATGTGAACAAAAGTGGTGCTTTATTAACCTGAGGTCTTCGTCTCCTCTTGTTTGATCATAGGAGACACCACAGCTTTGGGTCTGTTGGCCTCACGGGCTTCATCAAGAGGCTTCGTGGTCCGCAGGGGGGTGGTGAGCTGTTCCACGGTACCATTTGAAGGGGTCGCCTTTAAATCTAAAGGAATGAAATGGCAATTATTGTAACTCTATACACAATACACATGGGTGATAAACAACCAGGATGAAGTCTTACCAAACCACTGATCAGCATTATCTTGAGGGTCCAGGACAAAATCATCTATAGAGTCTAAAACATGAGAAGGGGCGTCCCATGTGTACGCATCATGTGCAGAGACCCCTTCCATAATCAGACCAAAAACCTGCTGGAAAAATAAAATGTGAGCGTTTTAAATACAGGAAATAGTTGCATTATATCACAAACTGCATCTGTAATGTTAAAGTTTGTATTAAGTTTATGGCATAAAATAAGAGTTTCTGCACAGGGTGGCGCAAAATGGCTGTTACTGCCGATCTCGGACTAAACGTAGTCTGTAATAATTGCATTCCATTCATAAAGTTAAAACACTTTAATATTGCACGTACATTAAATTTATACTTTAATATATTTTTAAAGACAGTTGACACTTTACAATACAGAATTAGCTCGTACGCAAGATCGGGCCTTTAAACCTTATTACACTTATCAGCATGAACCAAAATAAAAGAATATAAACAATACTGGGTATCTTCACTACTAAACTAAAATAAATAATTCAACATATTTACAAAACAGGATAAATTAACATCAAATACTGTTAAATGACAAATTATAACAGCGTTGGTTCAATACAAATGCGGCCCAGTATGACCGTTCTAATGAAGGTGAAATTTAACATCAAATCAACCACATAAAACACAAAAATATATCGTACAAAAAATAAACACTCACACTTCAGATCGATGCCTCCGATCGTAACCTGAAAACTGGAAAAATAAACAAATAATAACTTTAACCAAAAGACGATCGTTCACTGCCGCAACTAAAACCAGACTGAACACCAGTTTGAATGTCCGTGCCGTTAATGCTGAGTTTAAAAAACAGCCAATCAGATGCGTTAATGCGGCGCGTCTCCCCTCCTATTTGCTGCTCGAGCGTTACGTCACATGACGTAATAGTCACGTGACTGACTGAGGCTCTCTCCTACTAACCAAAGGATGAACAAGACAGAGACATATTTTATGATTTTAACTCACAGATGCAGAAGATCCTATTTTATTTATGTATGAAATTTACATGGCGATTGAAAGCTATGACGTTAAGAAAAGACGTACATTCTGTACATTTTGTAACTCCGCCCACCTAGGACATTTAAAAATGTTTGTATTGTGTTGGCCAAATACAGGCATATAAATATGGTTTTATTACATTGATTGCATATGACAAACACAACTGCTTTCATACAGCCAGTGTTTCTCTCTGTTAGATAGATAGAAAGTAGCACATTAGCATCTATCTATCATTTACATTTATTCATTTGGCAGAAGACTTACAGTGAATTCAAGGTATACGTTTATCAGTACTTGTGTTCCCTGGGATCGAACCCACAACGTTTGCGCTGCTAACGCAATGCTCTACCAGTTGAGCTATAGGAACACTATCAATCAATCAACTGAGCTACAGGAACAAACGGACAGACAGACACTTTATTAATACTTTATTAATCTCCTCTTATCCTTGTGTGATTAGTTGCTACAAAAAGAATGATACCAGGTTTATAGCATTTCACGCTATCAGTGCAAATTAATCAACAAAATACAGCAAATGTGGACATGTCAAAATACTAACAAAATACAGTACAGTGAGACACGTTTAATGCCTGTAGTTACTGCAAATAAAAAACAGTGTCATTAGCAATAAAATGGGAAAGGCAATTAAAAAGTGACAAGGCAATAAAACTGAGATTTCATGTGTCATGAGCAATATGTCCTTAGTGTAGTGAATCACATCTTCTGAATCATCACCTGGAATTTACCTGGGAACAAAAGAAGAAAAAATATTACAATCTGTTCATAGCGGTTATTGGTCTAAGAGGGAGTATTTGTGAACGTAAAGATAAATCTTACAAGCTGGCATGACAGACACCTCCGCAGTGACTATACTTTTCACACCAAGATTTGAAAGTGCTCCTCTGACCAGACCACAAGTGAAGGCCAAAAACTGAAAAATGAGTTACGTATATAACTAATTAGTTAAAATTAGTTATGAGCTACACAAAGCAACACATGTGAACTGTGTAACATCAACAGACAAGAGCAAAAAATAACTGCTGATTTCTTAAACACCCCAATAATTACCATTGGTCAGCCAAACAGTTAGCACCACCCAAAAGTCATGCCACTGGTTAAACTAATGTTGTTTTAATGTTAGCTTACCTTTGGTGCATGTTCCAGGTATTGTTTACCTGCAGACAGTTGAGTGAGCAGCCGGAACTTGTTATCTTGTAGTACATAAATACCCTACAAACAATTCAAACTTATTATGATCTCTGTAAATATCTCATGCCAGTTTTGCTATTTATGTACAGTAAGTCATCCACTTAATGTCAATGGAAATTTGAACCTTTAACACTGTTTTTGTTATATATATATATATATATATATATTATTTACACACCTGGTGGTTGGTTCTCAGGTTGTCAATCTGCTTCTTAAAAACACTGGTCCAAAAATCTTTGCAGATAAACTTCATGACATCAAGTTCATCTTTGAAACGTGGCGTATCTTTGGTAAACCTGTAATCAGAAATGATGTCTGTGTAAAAACATCTTTTCATGAAGAAATGGATGAATAAAGAGGATATCACAGTGACAGACTGCACTATAAGGCCAGAATCACAGGAGAACATCACAATTTACTTAAATAAAAAGTCTGGACTTTCACATAGTACAAAATTACAATAAGATCATGATACCTCTCAATAAGTCCTTGGCCCACACGAAACCCCATGTTCTCAAGTTTGGAAACACACCGTCCGTTCTCCTGTGCACAGCATTACACTACATCAACTCAACATGTAACGTTATGGCAGTATTTTGTGTTCATTTGCCTGAACGATTGAGTTTTATAGCCCGTATCTTACCGATTCCCCGGATTCTGCGCAGTTGACATATTGAACAATTTCACTGTGCAGGAACTGAAAAAGAGCTTCGTCTGCCATCTCAGACTGAATCCGACAGGCGACAAACCAAACGATACGACACAATAACTACAAGCACATGTAATTATTAAACTGCGGCTACTTTAATAAAAAACGGATTTTCATTGTGCGAATATATTAATTCAAATGTTTCGAACTGTTTCTGACTGATCGCTTGTTTTCACCAAGCGGTCCTCCACATCTCTTCTACTTCCTGTTTGGTTGAGAAATTAGCTGCCCTTTCTTTTGCCTGATTGTATGTCTGTCGGCGTTGGGCTATAGTCGTAGCGGGGACGGGAGGGCTCAGCAGTGCTTATGAACCTTTCTGAACAATTCACTCTGTGAATATTGCCGAATTTGCACTTATTTACAACATTGTGATTCTTCTTGTTTTCCATGTTTTTACACGGTTCTAAAATCTCTAAAAATCTAATTTACTCTGTAAATTAAATAGTCCTTCTAGTCCTAAATCCTGTTGCTCTACTGTAATTCAAGATATAATGTGATGCAGTTTTGGACACAGGCAACGTCTCACATTTTCACAGTGTTTGGGGATTTATTAAAATGAATGTTTCAACATTGTAATGTTTCAACTACAAGAAAGAATCTTTTAATCCATTCTCCGCCTTCTCTTATGTGTATGTGCTATGAGGAAATGCTGTAAGTAAAGCTACTTAATACTTAAATGTATGTTGCTTTTACAAAACAGGTGCACAACACATGTAAACAACTAAGAGTATTCACTTTTATCAAGAAGTAAAATTTCCCACAAGATCTTTAAAATTTGTAAAAAAGTTTAATGTGACACCTCAATTCTACAAGGAAAAAAAGGCACCATAAAAGTAGTTATCTTATAAGTAACCTTACAGTAGAAGACAAAATACTCAAATACACTGACAAAAGAATCCCTAATCAAGTTCTCATCAGTGAGCTGGTTTTGGTTTGTTCCTGTTACACCAGATAACCTGCCAAAACTCAGGATAAACCAACACAACCAAATCCCATTTAGTATCATTGACGGAGGTGCTGCTGGCCTGTCAGAACATCGAGATGGGATGGCTTTAGTTCTTGTGTCTTTTCTTGTGGAGGGCCAGATGGTCTGATCGGGAAAAACATCGGCTACACAAGGTGCACCGAAAAGGTTTAACCCCCGTGTGCTTTCTGAAGTGCCGCGTCAGTTCATCAGAACGGGCAAACCGCCAATCACAGCCTTCCCATGAGCACTTGTACGGCTTTTCTCCTGCAATAAAACAAGCCGGTGGAGTTTGTGGGAGCTGTAAACACTGAGTGTCTCCTACATCATTATGACACATAATTGTGGTTCTTTTATTACATGACATACAATCACATATATATATCATGTCACAATCAAAACTCTCACCTGTGCGAGTCCGTGATGGAGGTGTGCTGAAATAAATAATAATAAACAAACAACCAATTAGCGACGATCATAAATGCAACCTGGAAAACAGACAGAAGCCGCTATATGTGTGTATACATTGTGAAGTTATATTGTAGCTTTATTTACCAAGGTTGTGACACTGATGATTCTGCTGTAATAGACTGTGGAGGAACATAAGTTGAATCTTGTGGGACTGGGGCTACAGGTGAAATGTCTTTAATGTCCTCTTTCAATTTAATTTGAGCTTCTTCTGCTGGTGGTGACTTGACTGGTATTGAACTAAATGCTACTGAAGCTGCAGTAGCCACAGTGCCAACAGCCACACTTTGACATGATACTGTAGCCTGTATGCCTGACAACAATAAAACAAAGTCAGGCTCTGAATATACATCGAATAAATATGAATACATGACTACAAGTAAGCCAAAATTTAGTGTGAATTCATTCTAAACTGAATACAATTATGTAATGGATTGACAAACAGCATAACAGTGAAGATGATCATGAAATATTAAACACATAAATGATACAGAACAACTTCTTTACAGTTTACTCGATTACAATAACAAGGTTTATTGTCACGCAGGAAAGAGGGATATGAACTACCTCTGCTTTCGGACTGTGGTCCAAAAGTTTTGAGGGACACTTGTGTTCCTGTAGACTGTGTTTCCTGAGGGTCCGTCTGACAGCAAGCGTCTCTTGTATACGTATCAACAACCTGAAATAAATCCAAGAACATTAATCTCGTGTTTTCAGATCACGTTTCAAAACTGTTAAGTTATAACCATGTCAACTTTGGCTAGACATTTGAATGCTTAAAAGCAAACGAGCTAAATTTGTTAGCCTAGCACGTGAGGTCAGCCAGAGGCTGGTTGAAAGTGAATGAAAGAATGATTTTAATGATGAACGCAGTACGTTGAGCAGATAAAGGATCTGAAAAGCTAATATTCAGCTGTCCCAATGCTAACATTACTTACCACAAACCTGGTAATAGTTAACGTGACCTGTGCTAAATATATGCATGTTGCTAAGGTTAGTTTACAGTGCCAACGCTAGCCGTACACATCAAAACAGACATGTTGTGATTTTTACAATAAAAACAATGAAATAACAACGCAATACTCACAGCTTGCAATGGTCGCTGAGTCTGATGCGATAGCAGAGTCGGAACCGCTCCGCTGCGGAGCTTCAAACGCTGAGAGAAGCCGGTTTGAAACTGGCCCAGGTTTGTAAAACTGTCCGATGTGAAATGAGCAGAGCAAAGCAATAATCTGTGGTTAAATGTGCTGGGAATGCGATTAAAAATAAACTGCAGCCATGCACTACGGGCATTTTTCTCGGTAGGGAGGAAATGAAAAGTTTGCACACCACTCGTACAGCCGGGCAGAAAACATCTAGGGACGCGACTTGCCATTTCGTTTTGAACTGCACGACGTCGCTGCTGCAAAGCATTTAGACAAGAGTGTCCGTCCCGAAGACCCGATTTATTTTAACATATTAACCTAATAATTAAATATCATCCACTCCGGGGGGCAGTTGTATAAACATAGACCCCAAGTGAACTGAAATAACACTTCAGAACTACTGACCAACTAGCAATTAGTTAGGGTTAGTAGGGCCAGTTTTCCATTTAGGAGACCAATCTACATTGCTATGTAACCGACTACAAAAATGACAAACCTTTAGGACTAGTCTTCTAATCAGTTTATTTACACATCTAACAGAGATTAACAAAATGTTCAGAATTCCAAGGTACAGCCCTGAAGGACAATATTATAAGTCTTATCATGCCACTTAAACAAGACATTGTCTCAAATATTGAAATTACAGTATTTCTAATAACTTAGCTAATGAAAGAAACACATTAACAAACTCAAATTTCTACAAGATGCTTTATTTCTTAACTCATCCTTAACATTGTTTCTAAATACACCTTTATCTCTCTTTCACTCATTCGTTTTTGTTTTCAGATGGTTGACAAAAAACAAAGAGTCCTTGAAATACAAAAATGCCAATGCTGGTTATTTTAAAGATGTGAAACACACGTTTAACTCCAGCGAACACTTTTACATTTTTCACTAGAGGTACAGTACAGCTGTGCACAGTGTGTCTCTGAGGTAGATCAGTCTAAACATCACAGTCAAGTTGAGGTCCTACAACAATTTCTGACAGAGAATAAATGTTAAGAACAGAAGGATCTTATGAACGGTTTTATCCCTTCAGTTGGTCTAAACAGAATGGAGTAAACCTGTACATTACAGTTACGTTAAAGGTGTATATGTATATAACACTGAGATGAAAGAAGAGACAGCAAAGCAGTGCATGGTAAAATATTTTTCTAACAGTGCTTCTGGTTTTGCGTGGAGAGATACATGAAGTGCTTCAGCAATAACAGGGCGTGTGCTGAGCTTTGTTTGAAGCAAAACTTTACAATCTTCATGAACTTTGCAATGTTGTAATCAACTGTGTAAAACTACAACAACCTGCTTTGTAGTAAAGATTTTTTCTCCGATATATGACACAAGACATAATATTGTGAACATGATCAAATGACATGGGGGAAAAAAACACCAACTTTACTGCAAAATTTCAGAAAATAAAATGATAGATGTTTTACTTTAAAGACATAACTTTTTACTTCATTTTCATCGTGAGATTTAGTCAGGATGGGTGCCTTTACTTTACACAAATTTACTTTAATCCCAAAATAAGTTTTTTTCATTTTCAAAACACCTTGGAATGGTGAGAGAGAGAGATGAGATCTACAGAAGAGAAAGTAGACAAGGTCTCCACTCATAATTGTAATTTCATTCATTAGCATTAAGGATGTAAACATCACCTACAACTTTTTTTTACCAAAAGGCTAAAATCAACACAAGCTAATTATTGCTAATTAATCTCCTGACTCTAAAATCTTGAAAACTAAAAATGTTAAACATTCTAAAACGTTTTTTAAAAACTGGGATAACGTTATCCATGCACAGTACATGAAGGCATTTTGATTTGCCTCGTTTCCTAAAAAAAGAGGTTTGAGAGGTAGGTTTGTGTTGTGTGACTGTGAGCAGGGAAGTAAATCTAAGACCACAGTTTAATCTGACTCTGAGTCGTAGAAGTGCCGTTGATAAAAAGTGCTTCATTATACAACGGAGAACACTGTAGTAGCATTTTTCCATCTTGACAAAACATCTGAGGTAATTCTTTTGCTTGCTCATTTTCAAATTAATTATTTGAGTTCATACATCACTACAAACAGTTACCCAGAAGACCCTCTACGAAAAAACACAGTTAAAACTACTCTAAAAGCGAAACTCCATCTATTCTAGGCAACAATGACATGCTAATCATCTTACTCTATATTACTATAAGATCCATTCGACTATCCGCAAGAAAACCTTACAAACTTCACCATGTGACCTATAGGCAATTTGGCGATGATACAACAAAGCAGTTGCATTTGACTGGCCAGTCATAGTGGACGTAAGTAACTTTATTGTTGGAAGGCCTGATGGAATCGAGGTAGAATGGGAGAGAAACCAGAAATCTGGTTTAGATGGCCTGAAGCCATTGGCTCCTGCAGTGACTGTGGCTGAAATGAGGTAAGTGGCCCAGAGAGCTGAGAGGTAGGGCTTGAGGATGCAGCTGTGGTTGGGGTGGAGTATCCCATCACCAGGCTTCCTGAACCTAAGGGAGTGCTGTAGGGGGGCAAACCGAATGGCAGGAATCCCAACAGATGTGAAAGGTCCATGTTTGCAGAGGTGGTAGGAGGCTCAGCTGAGGTAAAAGGTGAGTTCCTGAGGGTGAAATGGGCACTCTGACCTCCCAAGTTGTCGGGGAGAAGGTCGCCAGGCTGAGAGACTGTGGTTGCCACGGCGGCTTGGGGTGGCATTGGCCCACACTGGAGTTCCGTCAGGAAGTTCTCCATCTCTGCTTTCAGGTATGAGGTAGTGGAACTAGGCTGATATCTAGGAGCCTGGTGGTACTGCTGTGGCTTGCTTGGCTCAAGGTAGCAGCCCACACCCATCGGGTTGGACAGGGGGCCGGTCACCATTGAATGATGATGATTGACCCCTGAGGTAGATGCACTTGGCAAGCTTTGCGGGTTGAAGATGCCCATCGTAAAAGCTTCTGTTGCATCCTTCGGAGATCCAACAGAGCACGTGGTAGGACTCGGTTCTTCTTTAATGGGCATCGAGGTCAGGGTCTCCAACTCTTGCCCATGGCTTTTCTTTAGGTGTCGGGTGAGGTGGTCACGTCGGCCAAAGCGCTGGGCACAACGCGGGCACAGGAAGTCCCGCCTACCTGTGTGCACCACCGCATGGCGCCTGACGTCTTTGCGAGTGAAGAAGCGTCGACCACAGCGCTCACACTGATGCTTTCTTTCTCGAACCGCAGTCCCTGGTGGAGGTCGACCAGTGTGTGTACTCAGGTGCTCTAGCAAAGCAGGCATGCTCTCAAACGCCTGATGACAAACCTTACAGGTGAGGTCCCCTACGGCAGAGGTGGCATGCGTAGCCATGTGACGTCTGAGACCCAGGCGAGTGTTGTAATGCTTTCCGCATTCTTCACAGCGCAGTTCCTGCTTGTTTGGGTCGTGGGTCTGGAGGTGGCTGTTTAACTGGTCTTTGCCATGGAACATTTTCTCACATGTATGGGTAGTTTTCAGGGAGTATGTAACTGCACATCTGAGAAACACAGAAAAGATTTAAGAGTTACATAAGAGCAGAACACAACAAACACTATAGAGTTTATTTATAGTCACAATGTACTGAAGTAAAAAGCATTTCACATGTACCGGAGATGAAACTCTGACAGGTGATTTTTCCTGAAGCTGGCGGTTGTTTTTTTGCATGTTCAAAATCCTGCACACCAACACAAAGATGCTTGAGAGATGGCAATGGCAAAGTTTTTCACAGGCATTATAAAGATAATGTGTTTATAAACTCCCAATACATCACTGTAATAAATCAACTAGCATGAAAACTAGTTGATGTTTTATTTCTGTTTAATGGTAGCTTCATTCACCAAGAACAATTTGTTGTGTGTGCAAGCACACATGGCAACAAAGCTCTCTGAGCATGTAAAAATGATAAAGTACAACTATTATAATTGCTAACTCAGTTATTACATCAATATATAAACAAATGTCAATATATAAACAATCTTAAAACTGAAGCTATAACAGGATCAAATTAAATGTTTATCAAATTAAATTATATCACATTTAAATCAAATTAAATGTGAATATTTTTATTTACATAAAATATGAAATGCTTTTAAAACCTTTAATATAGATTTCTTTTTTTTTAACTCCAGTCACAAAGCACATTAGAATAGAGAAAATCCCAAAAATAATTTAGCAAGACAATAAATAATAAATAAACACCAAAGAAAATCTGAGTAATAGACAAAAACATTTGACCCTGTCACTTTATCTCTCTCACTTTACAAATGTATTTTTATACCAATAAGGGAAGGAGTTATAAATAACAGCTCATTTTACTTACAAGTGTTTGATGGTAATATATTGCGAGTCTCTGAACCTCTTTGACTCTTAATATTGATGGTAACAGATTTCAACACAAGAAACTTAAAAACACCCTAAAGCGATGTCTGTAGCGATGGTTAGTGACATTTATAAAGGGTTTGTTTACGTGTGTCAAGTCTCACAAAAGCACATTCATTATCCTGACAGAGCTCCGGAAAATGCACGTCCATTATTTCTGACATTATTACTGACTTAAGTTATTTACGACATCTAAACGATCATTTGCAGTCTTTTTAAAATGCACATAAATCTGGTTTATTTCAAAAGCAAGATTTAGATTATTTATTTTCAGCTGGGACAATGCAAGTGTCCCAATTCAGTTTCAATTATTACTATTTAATCGGGAACGAAATTATATTAAAACATTTTTTATTAGCTTTGGATATTTATTGTAATTGAAACATTACTTACTAGCCTGTCCACTTTGTCAGGCGTTTAAGATAAGATACATTTCTATACAGAAATTGTAAATATAAAGTTGGCACAAAACCTTACTAAATAATAACTTAAACTATATAAACCAAACACAAAGTATACAAAGAGTTACTTTCTGTAACGAATAAATGCAGTTTAGTTATAAATGCTCTTGATAATTATGTTTAATTATATTTACTCTCGGCACGTTTCTGGTTTAGAAACTTGCGGCACGTTTCGCTCAGCAAATCTTTAAAGAGACGATGAAGACTTAATGTGACTAAATGATAAAGTCGAAATCAATCAAAATAAATAAAAACCACAGAGATTGAACTGGACACCTACTCATGCATCATCTGTACTGTATGATAATTTTAAAGATATAAATAACAATATGCAACAATGTTTAGCGTAGCTAATTCGTGTGTCCATGCATGCAACCTTTACATTCCTTGTGTAGGCGAGTTAAACTTTAACTTATAAAAACAACTAAAACATAAACAACTGAACTCGACGAGGGGTTTAAACATTTAAACATCAATGCAAACACACCACGCGGTCTTAAACTCGCACTATAACATTTGCATATAAACAGTCTTGTGCTCACCAGAAACTTTTGATGGCCGCGAAAGTTGCATTTCACGGGCAATCCCATCTACATCTCGCAGCGGTGCAAAACTAAAATGCAATGCTCGGTCATCTTTCTATGAATTTGCACGACTCGTTCGCACTTTATAATATTTTTTAAATATTTGTATCTATATTTTTGGGCCTGCTTTCCCTCTAAACACAGCAGCGCTCGAGCCGATGGGCGCGTGCATTGTGGGAGCGTGACGTCACACCACGTTCAGGGTGGGATTTCACTCTTATTTTTTACCCTGTAAACACTCACAATTTACAAACAAACGAAAAAGTACATTTAAACCAACAAAACACTGTTCAAAAACATAGTTTACAGCTCAACCTGCAGGTTTCCGACAATACACATCTATGTATTTTATAAATAACAAAATTAACTGTATTTGGCGTGATTCAATAAAAATACAATGTATTCATTTTATACAATAATTTGCGTTGTTTATTGGGTTCTGGTTTATTGGCTGAGAATGACACGTTTCCAAGGCAACACTCGGGCAAGAAAGTCGAGTAGAAAACTTTTCTCTCTTTTGTGTTTATTAAGCAAACTACGGTTTTTAACTTCTATGTGTTTGTATAAAGTTGTTTTAATTAATTAATTTCAAACAGAAAACACTTTTCACATAAGATTTCCAAAACGTTATTACAATTAAAAATAGCAACTAAATATGTTATTGTTTGTTGCTTGTATTAAACATACACAGTATTGCATATCGTGGCTTTAAAATGAAATGCATAATTTATTATATATTTTCTTACCTTACTTTTATAACAAATGTTTAAGAAGAACAGCTTTAGAGTTATAAAGTAGAAACCTGTACTAGGAAAATTTTTTGTATGTGTTCCTAAAAAATAAACTTATTCTTTAAATTTTTGAGTCTTTATATATGCAATTACATTACCCCTCAGGTTTTTATTTACTGTTTAATTAATGCTATTGTGCAAATCCACTCAAATTTAAACAAATAGATTTAAACTCAAAAATGTATCAGAAATTCTTTATTCTGCTGCTACATGATGACAGTGTTTATTATAGTTACAAAATAAAAAAACACACTGTAAATCATTTATATAAGCATCTACCAAATGCATTAATGTTAAATACAAAATTAGAAAACGATAACAAAGCACAAGCAGTATAAACACACAGCAGAACAGCACCAAAGATCTTTAGATACACAGTGGCTCATCGCTACCTTTCTGTATTTCTTCAGCA
>JAZGTK010005135.1:0-13091 GCA_036877625.1 Ambastaia sidthimunki
TGACAGACATTTGAATTGAAAAGGAGCGCAGAGCGAAGATTCCACCCCGTCTCGTTCTCAAATGTAAAATTATAAGCAGCTAATTTTGATGTCCTTTTGGATTAATTGTGTAAGAACAAGTAATGTTTTATTACCGTGGTGAGAGGGGAAAAGAGGTCAATATTGGCTGTAGCTAAGCATTTTACTGCTGTTAGTATGCTGACAGTGCAGCTATAAATAGATCACAGCTAAATCACACATATGAATCTGCTGCAGGGTAATTTTTTTGTTACACATTTTCCTGTCTCCATAATATATGTTCTAATACTTTGGGTAAAATATTAGGAAAAACAAAAAAATATATATGATCTTTTATCACAATAGTGCAATTAAGTAAATTTGATAATGAATATGAAATAATTTCATGGCCTTGGTAGGCATTGCTTATATTACCATGTCTCTAAATGCTGCATAAAAAACTGGCAATTTTTATGTAGCCCTTTAATATTTAACATAAATTAATGTTGACTAAACAATGGCTAACCTAATCTTTTTATGTTTCATTCCACCCTTTTAATTGTTCTCGCCATTGTGTAAATAATAATTCCATTATAAATAAAGTTAATTGCCTGCTGGACCGAAGCATATTTCTACTATAATTGTTTACAAAAACATTTCCTGAAGTTACAAAACAGGCCATCTCATTTTTATCTCATCTTCAAGTCCTCAGAAGCAATTACATAACAGAAATGACCCTGCAACATTTGCATCATGTGAATTTATGCCAAACTAATGTGAACTTTTGCCAAACAAGTGGTATAGAGTCATTTAATATTGTAAAAGAATACAAAAGCACACATGTACAGTACAGTAGGTCTCAGGAATGTGACACCAATTACATTGCTGAAGGCTTTGAAACTAGCTAATAATTATCATTCATGACAAACCCTCATTTATTATTGTCTTACATGTACAGTATACAATCTGTCTCCTTTATTACAGAATGCTCAGTGTACTCATCACACAGTTAGTACATACATGCATACGTGTTAGGGCATGTGCTTTAAAAAGTCATGCTTTCCTCATCTATCACGTTGTCTCTGTTCACACAAAACACTGACATGTGTGAACGCCTAATTGGCTCATTAATGTGTTCACTCTTTTTCACCAATTGGCTGTTAATGTTCTTTCCAGATCATTTTCAGATTCATATCAAAGTCTAAATTCAGGCTCATTTTAGAGAGGCAGTGAGACCAAAGCAGATCAGAATTTATTTTCATCGCGTGAGAAAGGCAGTGTACGGCGAACGCGTGCTGAGTTCTAAACACTTGTGGGTTCGTATGGTGTCAGTTCTCTATCCAGCAAACACCCAGATCCCCCTGATCCCTCTGCACTCCCTAACTCTGATTGGCAGTTGAGTTCGTCGTGCCTCTATGAAGCAGAAAATATGGGCCGCATTGTGCCAAGAGCAGACGGCCATCTCCTAATCAGTTGTGATAGTCTCGTAATTAATGGGATTTGTTAATTGGGTCTCTCATCCCCAGGGGTTTCAGCCGTGAATATTCATGGAAGCATCCTTTTAACCTCCTCCTGCAATCAGCCAACCTTCTCAACACTTCAAACATCATTCTATTATTTTTGACTATTTCTTTTCACTGTTGTGTTGTTGTCCTCATCACCATGACAACAAATCTATCAACGGGCTTCTAATATGAACCTGGCAGTCACCACCTTCTACATGTTTAACACTCTGCAATGCCAGCTAATTCCCACAATGCTTTTCACCGACATGCAAACCTGAGCCAACTATTTCCATTTACGCCTGGATGTCGAGGCATCATAATTGCATTCCAGGTTTTAAATGTGCCCGTGAGGTTCCAATCAGGTTACATCGGCCCTTTAATGCACCACAGCAGGGCCAAAAATGCAGTGCCTACATCTGGAGCAGGTCGTAAACAGTCTATTAAAACTGGGCCAGAGAAAACCACAGTAACACGCTTCTAAAAGCTTCAGCCATTTACTTGTTTTTGATCCTCACAGTTTGTTATTCTTTTTGATCAAATTTTGATCTGTGTGAAACGTTTCCTAATTTTAGCACACAAATAACCAGCCGTTGTTCTTATTCCAAAACTGAGAGACAAAATAGTTCCGAATAGACAGAATAGAGACAAATAGCAAGACACAATTAATTGTCCTGACTCTATTAATGTGAACTTGGCATTTGCTAAATGGGACGTTTTTGCAGAGTAAGTCCAGATTCTAGTCCTCATAGAACTGTCCTATGCTGAAGAACCAAGAATGTCACAGCAATGAAAACAGATGCAGAGAATTTAACTACAGAGGCAGGTCATCAGTCACTCACATCAGTGGCGGTGGGACACAAGTTTGTCCTGACATCTCATTGCTCAAGAGTGCTTGAGTGCAGTGTCCGTTACGACACTGACAGGCCCAGTCTCAAGCACCAGAGATACAGCTGCTGCCCTCTGGGGTCCTTAAGGACAGAGGAGAGGTGGCCTTGAGCACAGAGGCCGGTTTTAGACCAGGGACAACCAGGAGTAACCTGGTGGAGAAGGACAACAATGGGCCCAGGACAGCCAGGGGTAACCTAGCAAATTCTTTTAGAGCAGAATAGTGAAGGATAAACTAATGTTAGGAGCCTTTTTTAGCATAGGTTAGTGAAGGACATTGTATACAAACCAGTATTAGAAGTGGCTTTAAATTAGAAAGGAGAAGGTTATGTTGTCTAGGGCAGCACAGTTAAAGGCAACTGTAGGGTAAAGCAGGCATACTGTACTTGTAGAACCACAATGACAATGCATTTTATTAATAAATTAATATAATTACGATGGCAGAAACCAAAATCCAACCATTTAATGTTTGTTGGTAGTCAGTCCAGGTAGCACTATGGTTTACTTTATAAAAAGAGTAAAATTTTTAAAATGCTTAATATTTAATATAATTTTGTCCAATATTCTGATATTTTCAGTTAAATAAAGATTTACATGCTTTGTTAGAGATTCACAAATCTTTAATTTTTAACAACAAACATCGACATTGGCATCTCTGCAATAGGCATCTGTAGTCTGGTTAGAAGTGGAGCACTTTTCTTACTGGGAAGAGAAGTAGGTAACTATGTCATGCAGTGTCGTAATTGACACTGTCAAAATTGTCACCAATTTTGTTGAAAAAGTCTAAAACACTAGACATACTGGTCAGTGTATAAGGAATATGATACTTCAGTAAAGTTCAACTAGCAGAATATATATTCATCATTGTCTTAAAATGTTATATTAACATGCATTTTAAATACTGTATAACTTATTTACATAGTTAAATAGTTAAACTTGATTTAGACTGCAATGTTCATTTTTATTGAAGATACTTTTATTATTATTTCTAATTCTGGTGTCTCTGATTACAAGTTTTATGACTGATTACAAATTAGAGGTACATTTATCTGAAGGACATAACTGGCAACTTCATTCTTTGATTGTGCATCAGTGATATTACAATATGTAAAAGCAAAGTACATTGAAGATGAGAGGAATATTCAGAGTCCCTCCAGTACACACAGTCAACATCCTCCAGCAGAGCTGCTGTTGTGCAGCATGTACGACTGCTGATCATTTGTCAGAAGGGTGTTTAGTTGGACATATATTATGCACTGGATTTACCTGAAAGGATTTACTTTGGATTTTGTAGGATTTGCTCTTTAGGTAAATCAGGATTTACCTTTAAGATTTGCCTAAATAAGTTGCCTGCTGGTAAAAATGTTAATTTGGTTTGCATTTGGCCTAGATTTCACATATTTCAGATAATTGATGAGAAATATTGAGATTTCTAATAACTCATAAAATGAAGAAGCTGCTGTTTTCAGTGACATCACCTACTATAAAAGAAACTGTATTAGTGGATGGTGTTAGAAACTGACTGCAAAAGCAATCATTTGACACAATGCTGCTTTTTCGACTGTGATACTAACCTGCTAATAGAGGTTGTTTTTGTGTTCTTGCCTTTTTACGTTGCTACTTTGAGTTATATTTGTTGATGAAAGCTGTCCACAAAATGTTTTTAAAAAAACATGTTTTAGTAAGAATCAGCTTTTTATTTTCATCTTCGCAGATATCATTCCCGATGTGGGTCAGGTGACATATGGCAGAGGATTGCATATGAAAATGGGTACGTTGTTATGCCAGGTTTTTGGTTGTTATTTATTTATACGTTTAGGAAAGCAGAGATGTACCTTTGTTTTGAAAAACAGTCATGGGAAATCATTTTCTGACTAGAAAAAAGTGAAGTATTCAGAAAACCAGGCAAATAATAAAAGTGAGTTCTGCGGAGTACATATCTGCTTGAGAGTAAAAATCAAATATTTAAAACTAGTACTTTTTGAACATGTTCCTGTTACATTACTGTTTACTTTGCTTCATTGCAAGTACTCATGTGTCGCAAATGCAAGGGACAAGACATATGTAATTATGTAAGATTGCCATCAGCAGAACTATTAAAAATGTGAAAGCTTTTTTAACCAAGACTATTCAAACTTAAGAACAACAAACTTATGGAGCAGATGCATTGGTATTCTGTTAGGACCAAGTGTCAAATAGAACAGCTAGACTGCTAATGAAGTATAGCCCATCAGGGATGACTCATACTGGCACCTTTAAAGGTTTGATTGCCTGCTGGACAGAAGCTGATAGCAGTGGACACTGCATGGG
Source organism: Ambastaia sidthimunki (assembly GCA_036877625.1). Lineage (NCBI taxonomy): Eukaryota > Metazoa > Chordata > Actinopteri > Cypriniformes > Botiidae > Ambastaia > Ambastaia sidthimunki. Next base: position 4,698 of record JAZGTK010005135.1, read on the forward strand.
TGATACCAGTGGCCAGATCTGTGTGCTGTGTGGTGGGATCCACATATGCACCAACATATGGAAGAGAGCGAGTCCGAAAACACCACTGGCAGAAAAAAACAGTTGGACAACCATTTCAAGACAGAAATAGCCAAAAACACCACATGTCTGTCTCTCTGTGATAGTGTGTGTGTGCGTGCGTGTGTGCGTGTGCGTGCGTGTGTGCGTGCATGTGTGTGTTTTCTGGGAGATGGGATAGGAAAATATCTTTTGAATAGTCAGTTGTTTTATAAAAAGTGCTGTCCTTGATATTCAGCAAAAGATCTGACAGATGTGCAGTTATGCTAAATATACTTAATGTGGTGTGGTCATGGCTTTTTAAAAATGTTAACAACTGAGAACGTTCTTGCGTCATTTGAATGATCAAGGGATGCTGAGGTAAGAAAGGCAGTGCGTGCAACAGACTGAACATTTCTGTCTGTGCATGCAGAGCCACTTCTACCCAAATGGAGGCCCCAAGTGGCGCCATAAAAAGTGGCTTTTAGAATAGAACAGCATTAAATTTGAAAAAAAAAGTTGTTTTGCTTCTCAGTGCTGGGCTGTTGCCTCATGGCATGATTCGTCATCAAATTGTTCAAGTGAAAACAGTTGCCACTACGACTAAAATAAGAGAGACTGGGGCTACGAGTACCGCAACGTTTAGGCTGAAACTTATTTTCAGAAGTATTACTCTTAAATGCAATAATTGTATTATTATTTTTTTTTTTGTTGCATTTTAAGGATTTAGCACCCTATGCAGACTGCATGATCTGCTGATAGATGTGGTCCACTATGCGGTACAATGCCCCTCATGATAGCTGCGTCTTCCGCTGTTATGCCAGAGCAGGATTGAACTAATTAAAGCTGGACTATTACAGACCAGGCACACAAAATCAATACAGCTCTAGAGCCCTGTGACAGTCTCTTTACCTCTCTTTACCTTGCTATTAAATTTCCACTTTACATCATAGAGCTTAACTCAGATACACACACACCTGCAGCCACCGTCAACATGGAAACACACACAGAAACACATGAGCTTCCAATTACTGCTCTCTAGCCTGAAAGATGTGGAATGTGGTGGGATGACAGCATTGGCCTCTACCCCACTCATAATTTAAACAGATTCCACTAAAATGGCTTGTTAAGGAATCGTACTATGCTCTTTTAAAGGCCTCTGTTTTTGCAGTATCCTGTTTTAGCTGTCAAGGAATTTAACAATTTGTTAAATTTAAATTCTTCCTAACGTTGTCAAAACATCTGGTATCTCATAATGGGTTATTGATTTTTAAATGTAAAAATCTATACAATCTATACTAGAATAACCATACAATCTATACTGGAAAAACAATGTATTATTTACTTTATTGTACAGCTTACATAAGTTTAATTTCTTGTTTAGAGACACGGGTGATAGAGCACTAACTAATGTTAATTAAACTGGGCCACCTTTGTGTTTGTTGTTGGAGTCTATAAAATCAGTGTTTAAAAACGCAATATAGAATCTGTTATATTTCCGCAATGTGACAGATGTCTAAGTGAAACAGTATATTTAATCAAAAACAGTGTTTGTGTAGATAAAATGTAAAAAAAGAAATGCTGCATCTGTGTTACAGAATGCTGAGTTGTTTAGCAACAACCCAGGTATGACTGCTAAGTGCAATGGGATTAGTGTTTTACAAACTCAACCGATTAACATTTACTGTTTTTGAAAAGGTACTGGTAAAAATGTAAACACACAAAAACGCTGCACTATACATACCTGCACATACCTGCTCTGCAAATATCACATCAACAAATATCACCTACATCACTGGCTGTGATTCCTCTCTGTGCTACAGAAACCAGATGCTCCAGCTGCACCTTGTGTCTCAACAGTAAAAACCTGGACCCTTCTCTAAGATACTTCTGCCAGTTGATGGCAGGAACAAAAAGATGCGTTTTGCTGTGATGTGGCAACACGAGTGGCTTGACACAATGCCATCTGCATCAGAGGCAGCTGGGTTGCCAGCTCCTCCGTCTACGTGCATGACAGCGAGCAGGAGAATGATATGTTCTTCCGTTGGTTTGGAATCGGCAGGAATAATTCCCACACTGACCTGCCTGTCGCACACGAGTCTCTGCATGTTTTATTTATGAGTGTCTTATGAATATCCACTGCGCTCTGACACTCATAAATTGGACAGGGGTGTCTGCGACAGTCTCTGCACGCAGACTCAGCATCACAGCTCCAGACAGGGAAGCTGAGGGTGATGCTATTGGAAAAGAGTTGCTAGGAATCCATGAGATTCTGCTACTTTTAGGATGCTAAAAGCTAAAATAGTCTTGATTTATTCTGTATATTTTAAGTCAGTTCTTGTAGTTTAATCAAAAGTTGTGTTCTTCCATAGTCTTGAAGAGTTTACTGTTATTCTATAATGTAGAATAAACAAACACTCATAGAAAACGAGTGAGTAACCTTAAACTGAACCTTAAATATAAACACATATATAGATATGTAGTTTCTTTTCTTTCTTTTATCATTGTTCTTTCATTTCTTGGTGTTTTGATTCCTGTTTACATCAGGATTTTCCACAGACTGGATTTCCATTCCACTGAAGACCAATTTGGAGTTGTTTGTTCAGTCATGCTTATAAATCATTCATGGTCTTGTCAATAAATTATACAAGTAAATGATTCATTTTAGCACTAAACGCAAGTAAACACTGTTTTTCCCATCCAATGTCATGATACTGGAACCTTGTGTATATTTATTGTGTAGTAAGATTGTGCTTGTTTTTTATTTTAGAAAAGTCTTGTGTGTATGAACGCTTTCATGACCAACAATCTTATTTGTCCTTTCTGTATGCTAAACAACCTTTTCTATTTTGTTTTTGTGTTTGCCCTAAAGCCATTTCACATTAAGCTCACCTGGCAATGTCAGTGTGCCGTGAAATAAAAGCTGAAAAACAATTTTCTTAAGTAAAATTGTAATAGATTAGCATTAGAGCACATCACAGTTTATACAATGCTAATGAAATTTTGCTTTTGCTTAATTCCCTGAAAAGGTGACGAGGAGCAAACTCCATGTCACAACATTCGATAAGCAATTTTAGGAAGTATTTGTCACACCAGTTTACTTGGTCACATGTAAGTGGAAAGTTTGATTTATTAAATTAATCTCTTTTACTTTTTCTCGGGTCACACAGATGGCTCTTACAAATTCTTTGGTTTTTTATGTAAACACAGAAAATATTTTAACATTTTGAATACTAATGTTGAATAATATGACCTTACCCAATGAGAAATAACACATTTAGTAATAAAATAAATGTATTATTAAAAAACATTTTTCTTCCCACTTTATTCTCTCCTAATCACAAAAGCCATCTCTTCATGTTCAGAACTTTTGCTAACTCTTCCCCTTAGAGAATTAATGCAATTATTATAAACAACGTTGCTTTTAAAAAGCCTTCAAGAACACTTTTCGTGGCATAGCTCTATTTTCAGAATGCCAAGTGCCCATTTGTATGGCAACTTTCATTCTCCTCATTCTCCAACTTTCATTCTCACCACTTCAATCAAATTTAAACAAAAAGCCCTTTGTGGTCCCAAAAGACCAAAAATTCAGACAGACAAATTCAGATGTTCCATCTGTAACAAATCCTCCTTAAACAGAAATATTTTGGCACTGGTAAATCGATAAGGGATCCCTTGTAGGCAAGGACAGCAATGTACAAGGTGCATGCTGGGAAGTGTGGTTATATGCGGCTCATCACTGCTAGCAGATTGTTAAGTGTCAGCCACCTGGTGAGCTCAGTCAAGGAGTCCAGATCAAAGACATAGGCAGCACCAGCGTGAGATGCACAACATTTATGCCCTGTCAGCAAAAGGCAAGACATGTTAACATCTGGCAATAAGATTACAAAGGAAACAAACAATCATTTATTCTCAGTGCTGCAGTAAAGCAGATGCCATCCGCATTATGTATGATGAGTTTGTGTGAACAAGTGGAAATTACACAAGCCAATTCATCTTTAGTGGCTTGTAAAAAAAACGAAGGCAGTTGATTTCTTTTTAGTGATTCACATAAAGAAAGCAAAAGAAACAATATTTTTTCTTCATGGCACAGAGAGCAGGTTTGTGCAGACTTAACGACAATCTTAGGAGTGTTAAACTGTTGTAAATGAACACAACATAGAGAATGAAACAGCTTTATAGCGCGCACATTAACGGATATGAGAAACGATGTGGAGGCTTTTAAATTGGCAAGAATGGCTGAATTATCATGTTTGGCCAAGTGTGATCTTAATGTTTGATGGTGAAAGGAAATATGTGCTTTCTAATTAGACAGCAACATGGGATCTCCAACATGGAAAGCAAAATACTTCTGTCCACCCACGGATGCTGAAATTATAACAAGACAACCATCCTTGTCTGTACATTAAGACAACAGAATAACCAGCAGCTTCATGCCAAGCTCATTTGACTAGAGGACAAATGTGGGCCGTGTGAGAGCGAGTTTCTTTCCAAGAGAGGTGCTTAGCACTAATTCCTTCATTTATTTCATGTTGGAGGGAGGCTCCAATAAGCATTGCCTCCACCTGAAGCCATGAGCCAGAAACTAATAAGACATTAAACATTTTGATCTATCGCCTGTGTTCAAAAGAGAAGCTCATTAGTGGAAGTGTGGCCCAAGCATGTCAGGCCCTTGACACTTTGAGCCAGAATAACCAATGAAGACCATTTTTTTAACTTGTCAAATCACACATTATTTTTCTTTTAATAGATTTAAATATTTATTATTCACCTATGTTGCTGTGGTAATAGGTGGGATATGTCACTGGGTTAACTGTTATGCGTAAGACAGTGTTGGCTGTGAACAGAAATAATATTAGAAGGTTAAAGAGGTGCATCATTAAAAGCAGCTGAATGTTTTTTTTTTTTATAAATGCGCTAGATTTTGACTCAAGGTTTAAACCTGGATGGAACCAACCACTCATTGTCTCATGCTTTGTTGAATAAAAAATTAGAAGAAATAAATAAAACACAAATAATCCCATGTTGGAGGAGAGGGCAAGATGAGACAAAGGAGACACAAGAGCACAGATTAAAGGCTTAATAGTGTATCAGTGTATCCTCGAGGTAATGAGGATTAGACTGATAATGCACACGATCTGTCTCTGAGCAAATATCAGCCTACAGTTTGTGTCATAATGAGAATGATTGTGTATTGTGCATTTTTATTGATTTATCTGAGAAGTACTTACATGACAAATTATATTTTTATTAATATGAATTTGCTTTGTGTTAAAACCATTAGTTAATTTAGAAAGAGACAACTCAATTGTAGGAGTTATTAAAATATAAGGTTAAAAAAAAAAATGTTTGAAATGTTTTCCTGTGTTTTAAAGAGGTAAAATAACTTGTGGGCTTTTGGCACTATTTTTTGTTGGCTTTGAGTCTGAGCCCTGGAGGGGGCTGCATTGCATTCACTTTTATCACAGAATGCAAACCCAGGGTGCCACTTTCAGTTTTTTATTTAGATCGTCTCTCCCGTCTTTGTCTTTGCTTTTCTTGCCCTTGAACGGTTCACGTGTCTTTTATGTATCCACCTTACAGACTAGATTCAAAATCCCATTTTCAAAACATTGCATTAAATGCTTTGCCATGGTCAGAAACTCTCGCCAGCAATGCGTGAAAAGTCAACCAGGCCAGAAGGAAATGACAGAAACGAAAAGTGAAACCAAGAGAAGCTGGAGGCAAGTGGATGAACAGACGGTCTGTAATTGTTTTCTGTGGGATTTAGCGTTAGCTGTTGTTGATCCTGCTCACTGGTTTCTCAGCTCCATGTTCATTATTCCAACATCTTTCTGTGCTGGCACTTGTTGATGTGAACGCGGTACCGCCTCCCTCTTGCTTCCCCTATTCTCCTCCGTCTCATTCTTGATTTCCTTGTCCGTCTTAGCCCTTTATCTCCCCCACCCTCTATCTCTCTCTATCTGTCTGGGTAAAATAATAAATTGCTCTTACTGATAGCGTAAGAGTACTAGATTGTGGAGAATGCAACAGATTACAACACACTTTACTCTGATTGTACTCTGAAAGTGTGCTTGCACTATACATTGTGTTTGACCAAAAAAATGACAATTTATAATGATTTTAATTTAATGTATTCCCAACAGAAGTATGAATTTGGCCTACAGTTGTTACTCTGCCGAACATTTCACACAAATACAAAGGTTAGACAAAACTGTTTCTTCTCTGAATCATATAGAAGTGATATATAGTGACACATATAATGTCACACAGTGACATATAATAGTGAATTTAAAGCCCTTTACTTACTCTTGCGTTCCACAGAAACATCACAATCTATACGAGGAGCATTTTAATAGTTCTCAGCTAAAGCTAAAGGTTCTCATCCCTTTCCCCCTGTGTGCTGACTCTCATTGCCTCTTTACCTCTAGCAGATGCAGTGCATAATCAGGTTAAGACTGAATCAGATTATCAATTTCTGGGGTAAGTTGAAATGTACAGATTGCAGGCAGAAAGACGGGTGACAGGTTGAGGGCTTGGTCAAGGGGCCAGATTGATGGAATGGCTGATTTGGACTGATGGAAGGCCCATTTATACAGCTGTAATTGCTGCTGTGATATCGACACTCCTCCAACACATCTGTAACCTTCCCTCTCATTTGCTCTCTGGTCTGGTAACCTTCAATAGTGGATTGTGTATAGCAATAATAGCACTGAGCTCACCTGTACTGCATGATTGCAAGCCTGTTTCTAATATAATTTTACTTTCTGAGCATTCATAGTTACATAGTTACTTCTAGGTTAGAGTAAATGATCTAAACAGTTCTATTTAAATAATTTACTATCTGTCAGTCGTCGCTCTGTCTTCTCTTACTTTCACCCTTAAGTCATTTGTCAGCATGTGTACTGGTTGCTTTTGTAGACTGCAAATGTCTGTGATGATCAATATTGCATGTAATCATTTATCTTGGGGTCTGCATTCATTAATCCATGTAGTTATGCATTTGCTGTTCTGATGTCAACAGTAAACTGTCTCGTTTGGCACTATTTTTGTTTCCCATTTTTGGGTTGGAGACTGGAGTAACACACACCAACCTTTGAACCCGACAGCTCCCATAACAATGCACTTCAATACTGCTTCAGAGCGATTTTTGCTGGTTTGCGAAATTATTCCATCAGTAAATAACAAACACTGATCTCAAGACAGCAGCGTGCTACATGGAAAACCTGCCCTAATACAGCACTGAGAACATCAGGAAGGCAGAACAGACTTAAATCTTCATTTAATTCTGAATTTATTTTGTGCCAAAAATATCTTATCGCTATTTAAAGATTCTTGGTTACTTAAAAACAATATATTTATGTTTATATATTTATATATTACAATATATTTATATATATATTTAAATATATAATACAAGATATTTATCAACATATATATTACAGCTGCCATAATTTATCATAAAATACAAACATTTTACCAGATTTTTAAACTTGGTTTAACTTGGTTTAACTTCTTTTTCATGAAAAAATATATCAGTGAGCAGCCTGCATTTTTTTTTACTAATCAGAGAAAGCTTTCAGCTTTTAATGAGTTTGGGTTTACAGATATTAAACATGTCTGTGGAGGAATGAGACTTGGAGAACAAGCATGTGATTGTAGGAATGTGAGCCAGCCCAGTGGAAGTCAGTAAAACATCTGATATCACTGACAGCACCTTTAATAATTTAAATAACATATGTTGTTATTATCTTCCATCATGTGCAACACATAATATTAACCCTCTGGGGTTTGAGGTGATTTTGGGGCCCTTGAGATGTTTTGACATGCCCTGACATTTGTGCTTATTTCAGCTACTTATAACATACTATTGGCCAACATTTTTTTGTATACATCACAAACTGTGCTACAATAATATGTGAGCAAGCTGGATGTACATGTTTGCATTATTTAGAAAAAAAAACATTATGCGTGTTTGGTACATTTTTGGAAAAAACATGCAGCTGAAATAAGGCTATAAAACACATACTGAATAGTCCTGAAGTCTTTTGAGTATTTAGTCTTGTAGGCTAGAATATTTACTTCAAAATGATGTGAATGAGAATCTTTCTGACTGCTCATTCACAAGCAACAATATAATGTTTTAAATTTTGGAAGTCCATTTTTGTGCCAACATTGCTTTATGCATGGGAGAGTTAATCCCCATGAATATTTATTTCATTCACACCAGGGGAGACAAAAGACACTCCCCCAATGGCTAATGTTCCCCCATCATGGCTAATTTTCCCCCATTAAGATGTGAGGCAGGCTAAAGAAAGAATGAGAGAGAGAGAGAGAGAGAGAGAAAGAGAGAGAGAG
>JAZGTK010005136.1:0-23002 GCA_036877625.1 Ambastaia sidthimunki
GGTTCTGACATCAGAAGAACTTATTGAGACAGACAGAACCGTCACTCATAAAACTGTTGAGACGGTGACTCTGTGTTCTTTATGTTTCATTTCGGTGGCTTAGATGGAACAGTTCACCTGCAAATGAAAGTTTTATGATTACTCGCCCTCATGTTGTTCCAAACCCATGTGCTGTTTGTTTCTGTTCTGTGGAACAATCTTTAATCTTTAAATGTATCTTTAATATACATTAACAGTGAACGTTTCTTTATCTCTTTAAGTTTGTGGGTCTTTGATCGGATTACATCGTATCAGCAAGGGCAGACTATCATTTTAATATTGTGAAGGTGCTATTTGTATAAACACAATTGTCCGTGTTACTTTCCAAAGTCAGTTTAACCCTGCATTTGGTGTTAATTTTAGACCCTGGACGTATGTTTCTTTCAATTCAGGGCGATTTCTCTCAATATCTATTACCTTGAAGCACAAGCGCGGCCGAAAGCAGACACTGATTTCGATTGGCTCGGCCCAATGATTAATTGAATCCCTTCTTGAAGTGTACTTTTGCTTCTGTGGGATTGATTTAGCTTCTTGTTAATTTAGTGAGAAAGTAGATTAAGTTGCCTAATCTTGGCAAGTGTTTACAGAGCGCCCTGCCCCAGAGAGACACCTGAGAGTAAGACGAATAAGCTGTTTCGATGTCCGTGAATCTGATCGGACTGGAGGAGTGTTTCCACAGATGCGCTGTGGGCTCAGTGCTGCCCTTTTTTCAAAACAGCCCGGAGCAATTTGGTTTAAATGGATGACAACGCGATGAGGTGCGATCGGTCGTGCGCTTGTCTGTACGTGTGTTGCTGAAAGCGGATTTGGCCATTCTGTCTCTAATGCTCCGAGGCCTCGGGCTGTTGTCAGCTTGACTCAAGCGCAGAGGTCTCGCAGATGATGCGATCATGAGCCCACCGAGACGCACAACACCAGCGCAAACGCAGTCAGACACAAACTCTGTAAAACTGCGTGTGTGCGTGTCCTAACTTTCTTTGGCAGTTAGGTCACTCTTTAAAATGACTCATTTTAATTTTTGATTCTAATTAACCCAAGCAATTAAATTACCCATATAACCCTGCTAACAATTCGAGGTTGTAAAACATTTCCCTAATGTATCCATTAAGTAACAAAAAGGGTAAAGATGTTATTTTAAAAGTTACCCCAGAGGATCCAGCTAACAGTTTGAGGTTGTAAAAAGCTGAGTATTAGAGAGTGGTCCCTGTTAGGTCTAACCCTCTGTCTATGAGACATTTTAGCTTGGTCCCTTCGTGTGTGTATCTGCAAATGTTCACCTCTGAGCTAGCAGATGCATTTATATCTGATATATCAGAGTCGTGTCTTGCATCTCAGACTCTCAAGGTGGTTTCAGTGATTGGTTTGTTATGTCTCCACTGGATCTTGAAGAATGTTTACTGAACACAAAGTTGACCAAGTGTAAATACCCCTTAAGCTTAGCCTAGCCTAGCCTTCTTCAGAAAGGTTTGTTGTTATTGGTGCAGATTTACAGTTGAGTGCTCTAACCTAGCTGTGAAACAATCAGACAACATCTGCTTCACAGAGGCGTAATTAAACAACACTAACAAACTGAGTTTTTTATGTGGAGAAGAAATGGAGATCTTCTGCAGCAGGTGTTTGGAAAAGCAGCACAATTACCTGAGATGCAAATTACCTGCTTTGTAGCCAGTTTAGCAAGTTTCTTCTGTAACTCTGGGCTAAGAAATAATAGTTGCTCTTACCTAGAAGTTTGTCTGATGCTCTGTCCAAGACCTGCTGCTCCTGGGACCCTCTGACATGAGTGTGGAAGTCATGTTGTGAGGCACAATCAGGTGATGTTGGTCAAATAAAACCATTGTGTTGTTCTTTTTCTTTAGTTTTTCTGTGTAGGCAAAGACTGGCGGAAACAATGTGGCTTCAACACACAATGCAAAGCAAAAGATGCAGATTAGTCATGTAATTGATGCTTTATTTTTGTGTCTTATTATGATTTCTGTTCTTGTGCAGCAAAGAATGATGGGAAACGTAGACTTCTTATAAACTTGCTAAACGAGTTCTTTCTAGCAAGCTTCATAGCTGTTCTTTATCAGTGCCAAATTGCAGTCAACATTCCTAATTAAAACTTAATTATGACAAATATAATTCATTAACAAATAAACCAATGCGCAAACAAAGAATCATGCTAGGCTAGTCAAGCTGTTTGTTTATGTATTTTTTTAGATTAATTTATTTTTGGCATTTTGTAACCACTAGGCCACAGCTCTGACAACTTTTATTGTATTATCGATGGTGGAGCGTACGCAAGTTTGCCGAAAGCGTCAGATTTCACGGTCTGGAGAAGCGGCAGGAAGTTCTGCGTCTGGCTCGCGCGGCCGTGTACTGCGCGGTCCGCTCCTTTATTGCATCAGCGCCGGTTTACAGCGTGAAATGAACAGCAGCTGTAATTGCTTGAAGGCATTTATTCATTTTTCGCAAGAGCTTTCGTCGTACAGAAACACGGATCAGCTCGTCTCCACGAGCGAGCACACAGACGCACAGATGTTTCTCAAGGTGATGTGGCTGTTGTGCGCGTGTCAGACTCTTAACACAACAATATTGAGATTGTTTCACATCGTCTATGAAGTGTTATTTGTCTTGTTGTTGATGAGGTGTCTGGATGAGTCTAACGGTTGTTTATTGATATCCAAACCAACAATTCCCTCTCTTCTTCCTCCTCTCTCCATATTACCACTATAAATCCTGCGTCGGCTGATTGTAATGGTCATTGTATGTGTGGTGAGGGATGGTTATTATCCGCGTTTGCTGGTATTTTATGTCTCTTTTACCTCTTTCGCTCTCTCTCTCTCTCTCTCTCTCTCTCTCTCTCTCTCAGGGTCCTGATCACTGTGTTAAATGTCTTCACTTTAAAGACGGGCCCAACTGTGTGGAGAAATGTCCTGATGGCCTACAGGGAACAAACAGCTTCATCTTTAAATACGCAGAGGCCAACAATGAGTGTCACCCCTGCCATGTCAACTGCACCCAGGGGTACGGCTGCATTTGTTAAACGTTTGCCAGCGGCATCATAAAGAGTGTATATTGTATACATGTATATACATACATTTGATGATAATGAAAGCTGTGCTTCTCGTGTAGTCCTGAAGTGTTGGCCGTACTGTACACTTGTAGATTAATTCATGTGCTTGTTTGCTACCTCAGTTCTAGCCTCAGGAAATCTGAAGAGTCTATTCTTCAATTCACTGACCCTTTTAAAAGTGCCGGTGTCCTCAGAGCTGCCCGTGCATAAACCATCATTAATTTTAGAGGAAAGAGTTTGCCCTTGCGGCGTCTCTGTGATCTAACTTTGGACTAAATGATAACCATCACGCTCTCCAAATTTATCCTGCTGGGCACCTGCAGTTTAACCTCAGCCCCTCGGGGTTAGATGAGTGACAGCTCCAACTGAGGGAAGCTACACACTGAGTCATGGGTTTGTGTTTTCTGCCCTGTCACATGACCACTATCTTATCTGTGATTGGACAAAATAGGAATTTGTTAAAGAATCAGGACAGAAGGACAGGAACTCTGCAAGGAAAAATTAGATGTTGTTTTCTGTATAGCTGTATGCCCAAGTACTAATGTACTTGGGTTATAAGCACATTTCCATTAAGTAACAAAAATGTTAAAAATGTTATTTTGAAAGTTCTAGGAATGTCCAGTTTTTAGATGTTGTATTGACTACATTGCTTGGTTGGAACATTATTCAAACATTTTTTAATTCTGTAACGTTGTTAAAGCGTTCCACTAACAACTTAAGAATAACGTTTTTTATATGATATATAACATTATCTTACAGGTAAAAATATTTTCTACTACCATTGTTTGGCAAGAATGTTTTTAAGAACTGAGATAACTTTTTTGAAAACAATAGCCAACATTCTGAGAATGTTCCCTGTTAGCTGGGCATACAGTATGCTAGTGCCTCTTACAGTTGTAAACATCTAGGAGATGTTTTTTAAGCACACATTAGCTGATCTAATGTAGTCTTTAGGCCATTTAAAACAAATACAAGAGAATATCAGGATATATGTCAAATATTGCAAGATGTTTAAGTATATCCTCCAGCCATATAGACACACAGATACACCAGATCGTTCTGTCGTCTTTAGCATATTTTTAGGATCTTTGTTCCCCTTGAGAGACCTGTTCTCTCAACAACCTGGAGAATATAGTTATACTGAAGCTGTTAAAGAACATCTGCTTGAGAATGGAGGAGCAGCTCTCCAGATGGTAAAACTTCACTGAAAGATGCACACACACCCTCTTTCTGTCTTTCTTAATCTCCCTCTGAAGACTGACTGTCTGTTACAGCAACGTTTACTTTTCACTCCTAATTATACATCCTGGATCAAAGATTATTTTGGACACTGTTCCTCCAGGAGTCCATTAAGCACTCTATGATCATCTTTGTTTTCAGTCAGTGTGGAATATGAAGCCTGAGGTCACTGTTATAACTTATTTAATGTGGAATTTAATGCGCTTGGTCAAATTTTGAATAGCAAATATTGTGAATATAGATGTCAAAACGCCTGCTGCTTCTGAACCAATGCACTTCACTTCAGAAAGCCTGAGCGGCAACATACTGATGAAAACAGTTGGTTTGTAAATGTAAACAGGTGGGACAAAAGCAAATCTGATTTCAGAATTCAGATTATTAGACTTGCCACTGCCAATGTAATTAATATTAATCAGAAAGAGAACAAAGTGCTGCTCTTTGTTTATTTGTTTCTTACTGTTTACTTGTATATTTACATACAAATCTTGAAGCAGTTTTTCTTCCCTGGAAAGTATTTTGCTACAATGCCAAACATTTATATTAATGTTTAACTTTTTTTTAAAGTTTAATCAATGGTGAATTAGATGTTGGTGTGATATTGAAATTGCTTTTGAGAATCGTCAATTTCACTGACATTATTTTGCTATTATTTGTCTGGGGAGTGTGAACTGAACTCTTTAAAGAAATTTAAGCACTTTTGGAACATTACGTGTCCAGCTAACACCAACAAATGTACGTTTTTGTTTGTTTAAAACTCATGTTTTTATTTCAACTACTTTCTATGTTGTTTGTGTGCTGCAGGGGGTTTGTGTTTTTGATGAATTGATTTGTATTCTCTGTTGTTTCAGATGCACAGGACCCCGTCTGCAGGACTGCATTGGCATGATGGACAGGTGTGTCTTAGAGTTTTATTATTTTATGTCTAAATACTTCTAAAAGTAATGATGTCTCATATACAGCACTGTTCTGAGTGTGGTACACACACACACACACACACTCGTTCTCTAAGGCACAGTGACTTCCACTGTCAGTAGGTTTGCAAGGTCAGAATCTTGGCTGCAGTTTCTCTCTCATCTTTATTTTCTGTCTCGCTCGCCCTCCCTCAAGCCATCATTTATTCATGGCGTCTATTTTGGTGTTGCGCCCAATGTCCAGCACTAGATTCCAGTCACACTGGCATCAACAGACAATCACTGTGTCTGGAGATCCGTCACCAAACACTTCAGCATTATTCTGCTTGAGTACACACACACACACACACACACAATAATACACTCTGTAATGTCATAATGCACGTACAGTGGGGTCAAAGGTCAGACCACATTGAGAACTGTAATATTTCTTTCATTTTGTTGTTCAAGTATTTAAAAATAAATTCGTTTTAAACATATTTCTGATTTTGCACTATTTCTAGGTTATTTGTGAAATTAGCCGTGTCTTTTGTATAATATATTACATTTTCCAGCCTCCGTTGAAGCACACCAGATTGTATGTGGATCATTCTCAAATCACGCTCGCATGAATCATCATGAGATCCATCTGAACTCAAGTGCTGCTCAAGAAATTCTCATTCATGCAGACCTTAATAAAATATAATTTATAATTAAAATGTTGCATTACATATTAAAGAGATGCACAATAAAAATATTTTAAATTCAACGTTTTTGGATCCCATCACACATTCAAATTTATGAAATTTATACACACATTAAATTTTATATATTTATACATTGCTCTTTGTTTTTTTAGCCCCAGCTGCTCAACACAGAACCCTTCTGCCTTTCAGCTCAAGAACAACAGGCGGGTGGGGGTGCAGGGGATGGAAAGTTATATAATGACCAAACCGCTGTTCTGTGATTAATGTTCTGCTCTGAGCCCCGCGTGCGTTTGTGTGTGCGTTTGCTTTGCAGCATATTTGATAAATTGATATCACTTTCCTTTGGTCTCATGAGAGAAGTGGAACAACATACTATTAAGTGCTCAGAGCAAATGCATTTGTTGTTGCAAATCCACCAGTGTTGCCCACAGTCCTGGCAGGGAGGAAGTCAAAACAAAACATCACAAGTCTTTGCCTTAGGTGCCACAACCAATCAGAGAGTGTCTGATATGTGCTGTTGTGCTCCATTATGATTGGTTGGGTTTATGCAATTGTGGGAAATCCCAGTTTTATCAGTCCGTTGGGAAATAACATCATATTTGCCAAGTTATCATACTATTCCAATGTGTTTAGAGGAGGATGTGGTCATTGGACAATGAATTGGATAATTTTTACTAGTTGTCGAGTTTTGTGGTTTTGAATCATTGAAAGATAAAGAGCTTAATATCCACACTGTGTATTTCATTTTGTTGTATCCAAGGTCGTGGGTTTGAGTTCCAGGGAACCTGGAGCCAAAACACAGAGATATATATGTATTGTAAAAGCACCCATCCCTAAACGACACAAAAGCTGTTTTATTTGCATTTAGAATTAAATCTAATATCTATAATGAAAACTGTAGAGGCTGAAAATTGTAGGGGCTTTGTATAATAAAAGAATATACCCACGTTGGCATCAACAAACATCTTGTAAGATGACATTTTACACAGATCACTGTGGATAGAGGTGACAGGCTTTCTCTATATAGATCAACCTTTTTTTATTCTCATAGACACACATACAGGAGAGAAAAGTGTGTGTGCTGGTTGTGTGGACAGACTGTCATAGTACAGGCTACAGGAAGCAACCCTGAAGTAACCCTGGAGACTAAAAACACTCATGAGAGAGATGAAGATCTTTAGTGTATCTGAGGTGAGGCAGATGATTGCCAACACTCACAACAGCCTGCAGGTTCCCATAAAGACCACAGAAATGCAACGCAGGTTTTAGAGGCCGTCTGTGTGCAGAAAGCAGATAGTAATTTGAAACAATGCACGTGTGCCTGTTTAAATGTGTGTTCAGAGTAACACGTTTCTGCAGTGCGCAACACAGACCACCCACATAATCAATATCCTGCCATTGCATTTACTAAACAAAGCAGAAACGTTTCCCATCCTGTAATGTGTATTCTAACCGTCTCTCTCCAGTGTGTCTTGCTTGCTTGGAAAAGACATGGCAGGCTACATAAAACAAGATGTCAGACACACCGTACTGTGTCTCCTGCAATGTGCGCAGCTCCGCATTACACAGCACGCTGACAGCAATGCAGCATCAACATAATTACCTGCTCATTGTCAGGGCTGCGGCGGTTCCCCGCACACGTGTGATCTGTACTTATGGTGGCCGTAAGCTTTTGTATTCTGACTGCAGATCAATAGGGAATTAAAGATTCTCATCTGGCTCAGAGATAATCTAGCAGTCTTTCGCTTATCCTGCTCGGGCATTTTCATACTCTCGTCCTATTGGGTGGGATTTCATTTTCATTCCATAAACTTACAGTTTCAGATTTACACAAGAGGGAAGACCAAACAATTCCATCCACCGAATCCATCTGGCAGTTTCTTGCTCTGCTCTCTCAGACAGAAATAACCGGCTTTCTTGTTTCAGGGTGAAATTCTTCTGTACGGGGGGGTTAAAACGGCTGTAAGAGCACAGCAGATTGGAGCAGAACGCAGCGGTCTCTAGATGTTTTTCACGCCCTGGATTTTTGCTAGTTAACCACAATTAAGATGTTAAGACATTTGACATGGTAGCAAACAAGTGTTTCACTGTGTGAAAACTGATGTTATTTAGCTATTTTGATCACATTTTATGAATTTAACAGACTTTTTTTCCAAAGCAACTTGCTGTTCATTTCAGCTGTAGGTTTTGCATGTGTTTCCTGTAATTCAGACCCGTGACCTTGGCATTGCTACAGTAGCATCATGCTGTACAAGATAAGCTACAGTGTCTTTAAATAATTCAGATGTTTGCTTATAGACTCCTGGTGATGCACAGCATCTGGGCGAGACCCAAAATTATGTTTTGAGCCTCTTGTCCAATGATATTCGATCGAATCGCATAGATTATAGTAAAGTAGGTCTTTATTATATCATTACAAATTATATTATTAGCAAAACAATTTATGTGAAATGTGTTTCATGAATTTCTTAGCACAGCATTAAAAACATGTGCTTGCAACATGCTGTCATGTCTCCACAAGCAGAGCATTGAGTGAATGTTTTAAATACCTTCTAACGTGTCTCAATGGAGGATTGAAAATCTGACCTTTTATACAAAGCGAGCTTGGTCCAACTCACAAACTTGTTTAGTTGTCCAAGATTTGCTAAAAAAAATTCCAATGATGAAGAAATGTTGAAATATTTTGTATTCATTTTATGTCATAATGTTCCTTTGATTAACATTTTTCTAAATTCTAAAACTTTCTGATTACTGTCAAGTAAAAAAATGTAATGGTTAAAAAACACCATAACAATGTGTCATATGTGAAAACTACATGAAAAAATAAAATAGAAATAAGGATGAAGAAGTGCAGGCAGACATGTTGTCACAGTTTAAAGAGTAGAATCAGAAAGACAGAAGTGTAATAGGAAAGCTTGTGGCGTGTGTTGTACGCAGTCAGTGCAGATTTAGTGCTGCCTTCCTCCATGCTAACTGAATTAGGCCTTTCATTAATGCTGAGGAAACATGTTCTGACTGAAATTCAGACTGAGAGCTCAGAGTACAGCCCTGAGACGGCTGATGCAAGATGACATCTGCTGGAAAGGCTTTCTGTAGACGCACGTCTCCTGTCTGAGAGAAAGGCTTTGTTCAGATTCCTGCTCATTTATGAAATATTGGTCATTTCCAGCCCCCTCTCTGATCTTTCTCTGGAGATCTGTGGGGAATTTTTGCCCTGTGCACTGTGTAAAATAACTAATGCACATTTATCCTGAAGTTTTATTAGTCTTTTTTAATGTGTTTGATAATGGCTTAAAGGAGATTTATGCCACAAATATTTTCATCACATCTTGTATGTGCATTAAAATGACATACAAATAAATCAAATGTGACACACAAATATGTAACGCTTTAACATTCTTTAAACACATCTGAACAATTTAATTCATCATGTGATTAATTTGTGATGATTATCATGTGTGTAAGAGTCACATTTATGGACGCTTTTATCTCCTTGACAACACAAGTACAATAACTTTTGATCAGACTTCTTGTAATTAGTGGCATTTAATGGTTGTGGTGAACTTAATACTGACGAAATCATTGTCACACTGTTAGTATTAAAATGTTTCATGATTTTTTTACTCTTTATTTAGATCATCATAGTTTTAAACTAAATAATATTTTACATTTTTGTCATGTATTTTCATGGAAAATGGTAAAACAAAAATATCTACAGACAAAAGGGATTTAAAAAGTAGCAAAAACAGCTGAAGTTTGTTACTTTTAATAAAAATCAAACCCTGGGGGACATGACTGTTTATTTTATATAGACCAATTTAATAATAATGTGCAGTTATTTCTTATAGCTTGTAATATGAATTATCTGTCCTCTGATTGGCTCAGGACTCCTCTCATCGCAGCTGGAGTTATCGGTGGACTGTTCGTGGTGATCATCGTGGGGTTGGGCGTGGCAGTGTCAGTGAGGAGGAGGAGCATCAAGAAGAAGAGAGCGCTGAGACGCTTCCTGGAGACTGAGGTTAGACACGCTCCATCCTCACATCTTCTCTCTCTGTCCTTCACTTCCTGACTTCCTGAAGGCTGTACTCTCCAATTCCACGAGTTTCTGTAAACCTCAAGAGCCAATCAGAGACTGAGAACCAAAAGCATCATCTTCTGATGTCTCTTGATGTGCAGAGGAAGTAGCCACTAGTGAGAGGAGATGAGTGACATCATTTCCTGATTGAAAACAAATCTTTCCCAGTGAAATCATTATTTCAAACGTTTTACAAGAGGCTCTTTAAGTTCAAGTGTCCTGCCCTGCATCATTTTCAGACCCGTTTCTTTGAGACTCACAGACAAGGAAACATCACTGTGGTATTTATTACTTCAGCTGTTAATTAGATGTTTGATTCAGAGGTTTAAGGGAAAGACACCAATGGTAAATAAAGAGTTACATTTATCAATAATAATTATCCTGGTAATGCATTAACTAAGTAATATAGTTCATTTTCCTGTTAACTATTTATTATTACCAATCAACATAACTTTTAAAAGAGATCCTAGGAATGAAAAATGAATGAAAACTCAAGTGTTTGCTGACATGATGTCAGAACATGGTCTTTTTTCACTGGTGTCTTATTTGTCCTTTACCTCTCCTTATTCTTGTCTTTTTATCCCTCTGTTTCTTTCACTCATTCTTTGTATCCATCTTTCTAAAATCACAGGGTTTAACATATCACTGTGTAGGTGGAAGGTTCATAAGAATGCAGGTTGCGTTTGAATCTGTAGGTTTCGACCCCTCCTCTTCAAATGTACATATATCCGTGTGACCTGCGGCTTTGAGCAGAGAGAATAATATCTCTACAGACGCTTTGAGAAATCTGGAGCAGGTCCACATATGCAGCCTAAAGAAACCATATACTGTCTGTAAAAATGAACATTATACCTGCCAAAATCCTTCTGTTCTAAAGATCTTTTCTAAAACAATGTTTTCCAGCCCTTTGGTGTCGTAAACATTCACAGCTCCATCTAGACTCAAGTAATGCTGGATTTAATATGTGCTTTTAAAACAATCAATTCTGTGGGGGACAAACACTCATCAAGCAGCACATATTCTAAAAAATAAGTGTTTATAAAAGTGCTTAAAAACCTGCACACATTATACTTGTTTTAATGTATTTTAACGTCTTTTCAAAATCTCTGTATACCACCTGGAAATACCCCCAACACGTATCCCCTCTCTAAAGAACCTCTATTATTCTCCCAGTTATAACTAAAATACCTCAGTTTTCACTAGAATGGGGTATTTACATTAATTTTAAAAGTTAACTGTGAGCCCCATGATTTCTGTTATGGTTTTCCAGCACCTCTGGGGCTGTGCAGGACCACGGACAGCTCCCGGTCAGTGTTTCAGTGCGGTCTAAAGCGGACAGCTCCCTGTATCACAGCTCATGGGTGAAAAGCCCCTCCCCTGGCTCTCCTCCACCTTCCTGTGATTTACAATTCCATTTAAATGAAGAACTGCTATTGTTTTTTAATCAGGCGGCTGTGATGAGCTGGGGGAAGGCACAAAGGGTCGATAGAACGACTGATTTACGTTCTCTCTCTCTCTCTCTCTCTTTTGCTTTCTCTCCCTCACAATTTCTCCTGCACTCTCTCTCTCTTCATATTTTTATCAGGTTAACCTTCTCTATTTCTCTGTCATTGTTCCAGTATCTTCTGTCTTTTCTCTTATCTCTGTTCCTTTCTTGCATTTCAATGGTTCTGTGATCTCCAGGGGTTTGCTGTTTATTGATTGGACTCCCTAACTCTGATACACGCCACATAATAGCCCAGAAAGACTAAATAAATTACAGGGGATTCATAAACTGGGCTGAATGCACTGCAGTTTATTTGAGTTAGGGCTGAACATTAATTGATTGTCCAGATTGAATGTCAGAGATTTATAACATCACTTTGTCTTGTACGTCTCAGCTGGTGGAGCCCCTGACGCCCAGCGGTGCGGCCCCCAACCAGGCCCAGCTGCGCATTCTCAAAGAGACTGAACTGAAGAGGGTCAAGATCCTGGGAGCCGGAGCCTTTGGCACCGTTTACAAGGTAAAAACCTAAACTGAAGGTAGAAAACTGAATCCAACTGGAGACACAAAAATTCTGTGAATTTCAGATCCATAAATTAGTGGAGCTTGTTTAGGCAATAGTCACTGTTCTATTGTTTATACTTTGGACACTTATTATATTTATTTTTTAGGTTTTTCAAGTATATTTATTGTTATTTAGGTATTTTTAAAAATCCTGAATAACAAACTTTCCCAGCACTAATGGAGCTATGCATTTGTTAAGGAGGGGGGCTTTTATTTTGAAAAGTGATTGGATGGTATTTAATGAACAGAAAAAATCCTACAGACAGGAAAGCCTAAGACTTAGCTACGAAACATAGTATTAAGATTAATATCATAGAAACTTCTTTTAAAAGCAATCATCTACATCTTACCCAGAACATCATAGCTAAAACTATCCAGGACAACATGGAAACTACATAGCATCACTTATCTTGTCTTCAGAAATGTAAAAATCTAGTTTATCAACAATTCCAGCTGAATCTTTAAAAAGAAAGTCTCCTTTTTGCGATTTCAGGGCATCTGGGTTCCCGAAGGCGAGACTGTGAAAATTCCTGTGGCCATAAAGATCCTGAACGAGGCAACGGGCCCCAAAGCCAACGTAGAGTTTATGGATGTGAGTGTCACTTTGTTCCGGGGCCTGCAGATCTTATTTTTGTGTCTTTCAGCCTTTACTTCACAATATTCAGCTCTTTCAGAGTTCAAAAGGAAAAATGTATGTAAACCTCAAATTAGCCCATCCTTGCAGATGATGCAAGCAGTATGAAACACTTACCAAAGGCCCTTTTACACCCCTGTTGAGTTGAATCATATTTGCGTGTGATATTTGCGTGTACGTCGTGCATTTGTGTGGCAAACACACATGTGGATGACCGTCCACTTTGACGTCAGTCCTGCGTGTGTCTGCAGTGGGTTACAGGGCTGTAGAGCGTGTGCGCGTGTATTTGAACGCTCTCTACACGGCGACCCTCGCGCACGACTATGAAGACTATCGTTTTCCACAATTATCGTTTTTAATGAGCCGCCCCCCCGTTGCCATGACGACAGCATCGGGGCCCTTCTCGTTCTCTCAAGGCTGCGTGAGAAACATTTTTAGGACGTTCTTTAAGGAGAGGTTTGTTGAAGAACAGGTTTCCGATCGCAGCTCCCCCTCACGCTCAGAACCGCAGACGCACGTGCCGGCGAATCAGACGCGTGGAGGCCAGCCCCCGCTGCTGATTGGACGAGCAGCGTGAGCGCACACAATCATCTCTGCAGCTGGAGAATAGCAGGAGCATGAATGCTCATTATATAACTGTCAAGTGTGTCATTTTATGTAGTGCTCAGATAATGGGTTTGTGTGTGTGTTTGTGTGTTACAGCCCGTTTCAGTTTTTTAAATGTTTGTAAGTGTTTCCCTTCGAGGCCAGAAATCATATTAATGGTGGAGACATCTTTTATTGCGGTAATATAACCTTATGGCCCGAAGTTTGGATATTATTTTGGAATTATCCCCTCAGCTGTTTATGAAAATTATATATATTTTTTACATTCTCTGTTTTGTTCTTTGTATTGTTCCCTGATAACTTTATACTCTGGGCCGTTCATTGTTTTTACCACAAGTAAAATATATTGGATATAAACCAGAATTATTCCTGCAGGATCCGTTCAGAGCATGAATCTCATAAACGAGTGTGCTCAGGATGAGTGAGGTTTCTCACACACATTTCATCATGTTTCTTCATTTATCAGAACACTGAATGGTGCCACTTTTTTCTTTACAAATTAAATTATCACTAGGGGACCCGGACCCCTGTGAAATGAAGACGTACACTTTGGGGGTGTTTTGCTTCTTTGATTTTTGAAATAGCGAATTTAATTTTTTTTTATAAATCGTGCCTTTAATAATTAATCTAATTGACATCAACTGGCATTTGATGACATACAGATAAATGTAGTTGTTTGTGTGGGATTTAAATCCTGGGTAAATTGTATCAGGAGTTAGAATTCTAACTTTGGTCCACCTAACCATTGGATATTCCTTTTGATGCACAATAAAATATTTAAAGTTTTTAATAATTAATATTAGTTTAGCAGAATAGTGTGTTTATGGAGTTTTGATTTTCTTTTTTTCTTACCTAATTTTCTACATTGAAACAACGTTTATTTATTTGTTTAGTATTACATGTGTATTGATCAACCCCACATCTTCCCAAAAAAAATAAATCCAAGACTCATTGCAAATTGTAACTAGGGGCTTTTTCGCAGCAGAATCTTTGTGGGACGGTGTGTGTGTGTGTGTGTGTGTGTGTGTGCGCATAAACATGTAAAAAACAACCTGATTAACAAGTGCTTCAGTACAGATTTGTGTACAAAGTAATTCTCAGTACTACATCTGTTCTGAACTGTTACAATATGTTCATTTTGTTATTTAAACATCATCTCATTTGTTAAATATAAGACACTGTTATTCAGTCTGACATATTTATGGTGCAGTAAGTCAAGCGCTGAACCGATAATTTATTGTTACACTTGGCATGAATTCGTAATGAAATTCATTGTGATTGGTTGCTGTGGTTGGTTTCCTGTGATCTGAGTCCCTATTTTTCCCCTCAGGAGGCTCTGATCATGGCCAGCATGGAGCATGCTCACCTGGTGCGGCTGTTGGGGGTCTGTCTGAGCCCCACCATTCAGCTGGTGACCCAGCTCATGCCCCACGGCTGCCTGCTGGACTATGTGCATGAGCACAAAGACAACATTGGCTCCCAATTACTGCTCAACTGGTGTGTTCAGATCGCCAAGGTAAGACCACATATATCCTGACTGGACAGAGGAGATTTCGGGATCTAAAGTGTGAGTCCCAGCAGTGGTGGTCTGGGATCTGGATTTGAGTTCTAGAACTCGCCCTCAGTATCATACAGCAGTAAAAGATATAGTAAAAATACCCTGTTTGCAGTACATGTGCCACTCTGCTTATAAATGTAAACCGTTTGGTCAGTAAAGGGTTAAGTAAGCATTCTGTATAATTATGCAATCTTGTGTTCAGAAACAGCCAGACAGAACGCAGCATAAGTTGACCTGTTTTTAACTCAGCACATTATCTTAAAAATGCAACGCTAATGTAAGATACTGTTGTGACACAGACACTGTGCACATAAACCAACAAAATCATTTCTGAATCCGTCAGCAATTGGCTTAATATTTTTTTTGTTGAAGGCATTGGGTTTTTATTTCTGTATTTTTGAAGAAAAGCAGAGTTTTGATAGCTGAATATAGACATTTTCAACATGTTTACCAAAAGTATTATACAGTTTTTTTTACATGTAAAAGTAGTTTTCAAGTTACTAAGCGCATCTTTAAAGAAAATGTGAGGTGTATTTTATGTCTGGCGTTTGAACTCGCATTAAAATATTGATCAGATCTTTGCTTGGTCTCCCTTCCTACCAGTCATCCAGAGAGGCTCATTTTGCCAGATTGCTTTGATATCGGACCCCCGACCAGGTTTGCTGTCTGTAGCACTCTGTTTATCCTCCTCCCACACCAGTGGTGCTTATATTTCCTCTTCTCGGTTTCTGCCAGACTCGCGCGCATAGGAGCGCATGCGGTTGATCTCAGAGTAACAGCACCTCAAAGGCTGCTGGGATAGATCAGCAGCGCGGCACGTACTCTCTCTCTGATCTGAACTTCACATCGTGGCTGCTTTACTTTGTGTCGCTCGAGAATCGAACCTCTGACACCTCAGAGATTCACAGCTGCATGTCGCCCCTTTCCAGAAGATCCAAGACTTTTTGTGCGGGCCTTAAAGAAAAGATTTAAGTGTCTTTGTACAGTGACAGAACAGAGATTTCAAGAATTATTTGTTTACAAAACATTCTTAAAAGGAGATTAAAACAGGGTGAACCCTTGAATATAAACCCAGCAGTTCATACGCAAGTTGCAACACAGCTGGTGGGTAGCTGACAGTTTGTCTTACAGTGTGACATTTAAAATCAACTTAAAATGGCTTTCAGAACCCACACCGCAGGAATATTGAACTGCTCAAAGCTAAGTGTTAAAAATGCTGACAAGTCTTTGCACAAAACATTCTGGGTGCAAAGTTTTCCCTATACATGTATATAAAGTTTAAACTGAATGAATGTTAATGTCCATGTTAATTGTCTGCTAGTCTTCGTATGCTACAGTTGAACAGCTGTTGCATAAATCTGGATTTGTAGTTCAATTGTTTAGAGAATTCACACACATTTTATTCCTGTTTTAAAAGTCTGCTTGAGTTTTGAGTGATATTTTTGTTGACTTACCTTTACAGAAAAAACACGTGAATTTCACATGTGCAGAAACATGATCACACATGCTTTTGTGAAATTCATGTGTCTTTTCTGTAAGGGTAGTCACATGACCTTTCTGATGCATGACACATATACAATTCTAGCCATTGAGAAGTGTTAACTGAAGAGATGGGATTTGAGGCTATTATTGGTGTATTTGACACACCTTATGAAAGTCTTTCTGTGAGCAGCTGGTTCAAAGCTCTGGTGTGGGAGTAAAATCAGACTGTGTCTGTCTCTTGTTTTAAAGCTAATGGACAAAATGATCCAAAGCTTTAAAAATGTCATCCTGTGTGTTCACTGTGTTAAATTACTGGCTTTGAAATAATACCTTAAACCGACCTTTAACTGATGCATTATGCAAAACTATAGTGGGATACAGTATGTAAGCATCTCCTGGACTAAACATTACACTACGGAAAACAACCGCGCAGGCGAGCGGCAGTTAATCTTCATCAGTAAAAGTCTTAAGAGTGTCTGAACTCTTTGTTCTACACAGTTCTTTATTTTCATTGCATACAGTTGTGGAGATACTGCAGCCCAGCTCATTTTGAGGAGAAAAACTACATTTTCTATGTATGTTTTGTTACGGTTTATGCATTATTGATAGAGCAAAACCGCATGTATACATTATTTACAAGCACCTTATTACAGACATAGTGTATGTTGTTTTTGCAATGCCCTCTTCATGCAGCTCTTGACACATAAACACACACACTCGCTGCGTGTGTGTGTGTGTCTGAGGCCACCTGGCTACGAGAAGCTACTTCTAATGAGGCCAGAAAGACAACTTAGAAGAAAAACAGCAAAATAAACAGAGGAAGGACACAATAAAAGCGTCTCCTGCTCAGCACTAACAATCCGTTATTGAGCACCGAGCTTCAGGGAAAAGCTTTGAATTGTTCTGTATACGATAACAAGAATGACCAGAGTTCTAGTGCTGTGTGTTTCTGCAGGCAGTGAGTTCTCATTGTCCTCTTTACACAAAGTGCATGTCCTCCTCACGCACAAGACAATTAGAGAATGTTAATGCATTCAGTGTGAGAGACACTTGTCTTTAGAAACACACATTTGGGGGATTCTGTGACATTAAACTGGTTACAGTTGTGTTAACATCCGTCTTGGGTGATCCAATCAAAAGCGTTTATTAAGAGCAGGGTAGACTATTTTTTTTTTCTAGAATTATTTTTATGCTGCTTGAAAGTCTCTTCACATTGTGAAAGCAATAACTAAGTGGTCTAAATATGTAAATATGTATGTTCTGTGTAAGGCACAGGGGCATAAAATAATGGGATGTGATATTTGCCTGTCAAACTATGTATGTTAATATATTGGAGGGGGTGTGGCTTTGGAGAGCGCTCTGAAGAGAAGGCGGGATCTTATGCTTTCAAAGTTAGCTTGCTATTACTAGCCTCTCTAAAAATGACCTCCTTACCTTTACTTGAGCTGTAGATGTTTATTGCTTTACATGACCCACATACATCCATTTAAGAAGATGCTTTTATCTGCATTTATAAAGCAGAGCAAGTGATTTGTGTCACTGCTTGTTGATTTCACAATTATCAAAGATTTTCCATAAAGTCTTGAGAGCAGATCGTTTACATTCACCGTTCAGTCATTATTTACTCGCCCTCATGTCATTTCAAACCTGTGTGCTGAACGTCATGTTTCTCTTTTCTATACCATTCTATAGATTGAAGACCATTCTCTTCAATCTCCAAAATTCTATCTACAGAATTCTTCATTTGTGGTCCAAAGAAAAAATAACATGAGTTTAAAACATCATAGTGAGCAAGTAATGATTTTTTTTTAATTGACTATTCTTGTAATACAACAGCAACCTCTTAAAATAAAACCTCTTCTAGAGAAGGAAAAGAGAATTAGGCAAAGATAGAATCTATTGAATTTGAAGCAGCTTTAAGAGAGCCATCAGTGAGAGAACGAGGCAAACGTGCCTCTGAAGAATGCAAGCCTATTTTCCCTGGTTTCCTGTCCTGAGCTCAACAGGTTAATGGCAGTCGGGAGTCAGCTGTATATCTGTGAAGAAAACGTAGTTCATGCAATAGATTATTGATGAAATAATCAGGCATGGAAGTCATTTTGATGAGTAGATTAATAAATGAATAATGCAATGAGATGAGATTGTCCAGAGGTGGCAGCTGCACTAAACCGGCATTTCTTCAGCCTCATTTCTTCCTCCGTTTCAAACGTGCTCTGATCTCTGTTTTTCTCTTCCTCTTCACAGTTATTAAATTACACATGAGCGTCTGATGCAGAATATGTCTGATCATGTGTTTTATGTCCGAGCCTGTGTTTTATTTTGCAGCATACACATTAGGTTGGTTGAATTTTAAAATGTAGTTTCTTAAGACCAGTTTAAAGCAGACTAAGCAACTCCTTTTTTATAAGTGTATCGTGTTCTGCCATGGTATTGTGTAAGTGTATGTGTATTGTGTATGTGTGTTGTGAATGTGTGCTATTGTGTTCTGCCACTCGGAATAAGACCAGCTCTTCTGCAAACATGCATCTAAACACATTGTGCTGTAAAACGGTTGCATTTTGTGCATCCATGTCAGTCCAGAGAAAACTTAACATGCCTTATTTCTTTAATACAGGTCTATAAGTGAAGGCAATCCCTGAGTAGAAAAGGCAAATGTATATGCTGTTGTTTAAAGTGTATTTAAGAGCTTCTGAGGGCAGTGCAAAGTGGTACCAGCTCTCAAATAAAGCAAGTGCAGCAGATAACCAGAAGCAGTCATGCGAGACTGAAGTTTCTTTCAGATCCTAATTGTGAGACACCGTAGCATCACATTTACGCAGTAATTGCACATGTGCTTGTTGTGATTGTTTACTACTGGAGTCTGTATTTTTCGAGTGGCATCTGTGAAAGGAACGTAGAGGTGTAATTGTTAGAGAAACAGACTGTGACACACAGAAAGCGACAGCGCAGGCAGACACGCGGCATGAGACGGGAAAATATTCACACATGCCCACACTCTCATTAAAGCTGGCGTCCCACTGGCTGATTTTCCAGCCAATTTTCAGTCGTAAGCCCTACACAGTGGTTCGAGATGGGCGTGGGCTTGCGTGACTGCGTTTCTCAGCCGGTGGGCGTTAACAGCCCCTTAATGGCCCCGCCGACTTCTCCATAACATCCAACGTGTTTGATATTATCACACGGTTGGCGGTACGGACCCTCGTGGTCTTGGTAGTAACCAATGAGCTTGCTTTTACATAAACTGACAAGTCTTCGTGCTGCTGGGATCTGATCTACATGTGGTTCCACCAGCAGCAGGAGAACGTTTGGTTCAGCAGCACACGACTGAACTTCATTTCAGGTGAAGGTTCTTATTATCAGGTTCAAAGATGATATCACAGATACCTTAACAGGCAACAATTATCCCTGTTATCTATTCATGCTTCATTTCATCTGTGGAAATGTCGGAAACCCCCCATTCTTCGTCTTTGAAGCTTATGCAATTGAATTTTCAATAGATGTAATTATATTGATGTGTGATATTCAGTGGTTTTAAGTTGAGATGACAATTGTCTGGCTTCTAACGGTGCTAATTACCAGCTGTGAATTGACCAGAGTAACAGGTTTGAAGATGTCTTGAAATTACACCTTTCCTGAACAATGTAACCTAATTAGCAAAATCAAACCATAATTCAGTATTGTAGCAGAATCATTCTATTGGGATAATGCCTGAGCCTGGAACTTCCTGTTTGAACTGAACCTTGTATTTTAAACATCCCATGTTCTGCAAGCTCAAGACCAACAAAAGGTCTATGGTATATAATTTACTTCACAGGCCATCCATTCAAATCTTTTCTAATGTTCATATAAAATAGATTTTGTATAGACACTCCCTGTCTGTCTGTCTCTTCTAAATTTTAAACAGGTGTTACAGAGGAAGACAAAACGGGTCTCGAGCTTTCTCTGCACAGGGATTGCTCAGTATACCTTCAGAAACCAACACACCAGTTTTCAGAGATGAAGACACCAGCAGTTTAGCAGAGCATCACTTTCAATTATCAGGCTATTGAAACCTGACGGCCTAACGGAGCAGTTTTAATTGCCTTGACCTCGGCGGAAACGTCTGGTTGTTGAAAGTAGAAGTGAAGGTTGTACAGAGACCTGTCATTTGTTTTCTAATTTTAGTTAGTGTGTGATAAGCCTCCCAAACAGCTGTCCCCTCATCAACACTGCAGTCATCTTAAAGAGCAGTAAGAAAGGAAGTTTGTGAGCTGTTCTTTTGATATGACTATAGCTTTTTCAAACCCTCAGTAAACTGCCTATCTGGGCAGTTTTTTGAGGCATCATAGGTCTAAATTCAAAACAGCAGCATTATGCCGCATGATAAAATACCTTTTATCTTCTTTATAAATGAGGCAATCTCAGTTCTGAAGTCTACATAAAAATAATCAAACCCTAACACGTTCATCTATTTTTTTTCTTTTGCATTTTCTGTGCTGATTCAACTGTCTTTTTGCTATTTTAGAGGTAAAGTTCACCCAAAAAACTAAATTCTAATAATTTCCTCACCAATAATGTCATTTCAAACCAGTATGATGTTTTTGCTTCTGAGGAACACAAAAGAAGATTTTGAAGTATGTTGGTAACCAAACAACAGTAGCATTGACTTCTAATTCCACAGAAGAAAAAAATAATGTGGATTTGGAATGACGTGAGTATATAATTTTCAAAATGGGTAAATGATTGAAAAATGTATTTTTGGGTGAACTGTCCCTTTAACACTGTGCTAACAGCAGACTTTATAGAGTCGGTAGTGAGTGAGATGTGTGGTGTGCAGAGCTGGTGTTTGTGTAGAGAGTTAGAGTCAGTCACTAGTGCAGGTCATGCAGACAGTAGACAGTGAGGTTGTGCTGTCAACATCTGCCTCAGTCAGTTTGTTTTGTGACAGAAGCAACGTGTGAATTTGAAACTTTTAGGACGAGTCGCATGAAACTGCTTTGCAGGGTTGTGATTCAGTGTTTTTGATCCCCCCCCCCCCCCTCTCTCTCTCTCTCTGTGTGTGTGTCTCTCTCTCAGCTGTCATCACTAGCTCTGATCTTGCCTGTCTCTCTACCTGTCTTTTGTTTTTTTCACTTGAAAGTCTGTCTGTCCTCTTCTGATTCTCCACTGTCACAACTGACTTTGAGGTGACCTTTAGCCTGACACTAACAAGATCAAATCAAAAATCAAACTTAATTAACATGTATCATAAGGAACTTTTGTTCATTTTTTTATTTAAATTCAGGAAATTAAAACTTAAAGGCAGGGTAGATGTTTGTATGCAGGTTGAAAGTAAATTATTTATAAATATATATCTTCTGTGGATGGCACAGGATGATAAAACGGTCCAAATGCAATGATAGGATGTCCTGCCTGAATATTATCACTTGTGGTGTTGCTGATTCATTAAGCCCTCTGTGATTAGCTGGAGATGATAATGACTTGGAACGGATGTTGTGCTATTTCATCAGGTCAAGTTAGCCGTATTTACCGCAGACGGCCATCTGTTATGCCCTAGCGTGTACAGAAAGACTGACTTGCCATGTGGTTGTGTGGAGAGACTCAGTGATGCTCGCTGGCCGCTCTCGCAGTCAGAGCGCTGGGTGCACAGATGCGCGTTTCAAGCAGAGATGTCTGGGAAAATACAAGAGCAAGTCTCTGACTGACATGCAGCGCTCATCCGTTGGCCCTCAGGCTTTCCGCCAAGGCTACGGTTTCACTTTGCTCACATGGTTTTAATTAGTTTTAAGTCAACACACTGAGCACTTGTGGTGGAAATAAGCTGACATATGCGTAGGCAATATAAGACCCTGAGAGACCCCTGGACAAAGTCCATGACTGACACACTGGAGCTTAAAGGAATATTACACCCAAAAATGAAAACCTTGTCATTTACTTACCCTCCTGTCATTCTGACCATGTATTGTTTTGGGGTTACAGAACTTACCAGAACTTTGAAGTTAACATACACAAAAGGTGCTTCACGATGCCATAGAGGAACCATTTTTGGCTATATGGGTCCCATAAAGAACCTTTAATATCCATAGAACGTTTCTGTTTCACCAAAGGTTCTTTGTAGTGAAAAAAGGTTCTTTAGATTATAAAAGGGTAATAAAGAAATGGTTTATATAAGAACCGTTGACTGGCTGGTTCTTTGGGGATCCAAAAATGTTTCTTTAATGGCATCGCTGTGAAGAACCTTTAAAAAACCCTTATTTTTAAGCATGAGAAGAGAGTAAATGATGACAAAATGATTTGTTTTAATAATTTCACACAGATTTTCAAAAGACCATTTTAAACAGTTTTAAACAGTCCACTTTCAAAAATTGTAGATTATTGCTTAATGTTTCTATATTTAAAGAATGTGAAGCTAAAAGTGTGTTTTCCACTTCAGGTTGATCTTCATTTAGCTCTGACATACCTGTCTGGCATCATCTCGTTCTTCTTCTGCACTCGTTTCTTTCTCTCTATTTCTGGCTTGTGCGTGAGCAGGCCGAGCCAGTCAGGTGCTGTCAGGAGGCAGGTGGTGCTCTGAAACACACACACACACTTGGCATAGCGCTTTAAGTTAAAGAACCGTAAGAATGGATGCGCTGGGCTGCCTCAAGCAAGTAATTTTTCCCTTCTGTTACTTTTGTCATTTCAGAAGAAAAGA
>JAZGTK010005137.1:0-16371 GCA_036877625.1 Ambastaia sidthimunki
CCCAACAACTGGAAAATTGAAACTACTAAAAAGTGTTTAAAAATGTGATCAAATAACCCAGCAAATACACCCAAAAGGCTCAGTCTGGTGTTATGGGTTAAATAATAACGAAAATAGCCCAGAGGTTTTTAGAGTGTAGTAAATACATTTATAAAAATGAATTAGATTTAAATATATATAGAGGAATAGCTAACCCAAATATAAATCTCATGATACATTCCATTTCATCCACTTTTGTAAGATGGCTGGTCCTACAAAAGTGGATGCTGGGGCACTTGCTGAGCCTTTTGGGTGTATTTGCTGGGTTATTTGATCACATTTTTAAACACTTTCTAGTAGTTTCAATTTCCCAGTTGTTGGGTTAAATATGCTGGGGCACTTGCTGGGTTGTTTACTGTCAATAGCTGGGTTGCTTCAAGAGACTTTGCGCCCTTATGTTTAAATGCTATCCGCAACCGTCATTTTTAAAGCACAAAGCCGCTTAGCTGTTTTAATGCAGAGCCGCAAACTCTCACACATTCAGCCCCACACAGTGAAAGAAAACTGACAGGAAAGATACTGACAGGAAGGATAATGCACACACAACTCTATTGAAGTGTTTTACATCAATAAATGATTCGTCTGCCACTCATTACCGTGTAAATGCAATAATGTGATAAAAATCTCCTCATAAGTCCCTAAAACATGTAAAACATGGGATTTGTATTACTTTATTATGAGTTATTACATTATTGGAAAATTATTACATTATCAGGTTAATTTACAATAAAGCATGCAATAAATTATAATAGTAACTTAGCAAGAACGCAGAAAACACAGAACGTTCCCCTAACATTCCCATATGGTTTCCATTTGTTTAGTTTGGGAACCAAATAAGACTACCTTTTGGGTTTTTTCAACAACACAGCCTGCTGGGTTAAAATGTGTAACCCAACTTTGTTACTTGGTAACACAATGTGTGCTTGTCCAATATTTACCCAGCGCTGGGTTGCCAGTTTGGTTGTTTTTAACCCAGCCGCTTTTAAATATAATTAAAATATATAAATATATAAGTTGTATGTAATAACATCTAAATATAATTTTTGTATTAGATTCTAATTCTAAAATATACTCACAGTCAAATATAGCTTTACCTTATACCTTATATTGGTCTGTTTTGTAATTATTTCCTCAACCTCTTGTAATTCCAAACCCATATAACTTACTTTCTTGCACCGAAACAAGAGAGGAAACCCTTCTGAATTTTGATGCTGCTTTTATATCATACAATGAAAGTAAATGGGCTATTCACATTAAATAAATTGACTCATAGATAAATGGAGTCCCCAATATTAAAATCTAATTTCAAAGAATCATGAAAGAATCAAAGAATCAGAATTTAAACTTTTGGTTGAAATATTCCTTCAATACATACCCTCCACTCTTGCAATAAGATCAATCAAAAAATAGAGATTAATAGTGTAATAGTGAGTAATAGGCAGGGAGGTAGATGTTAATGTTATTATTACGATTATTTTTATATTATTACTATTGTACTAGTATGTTCACTCTTGTACTCTTTGTGTTTCTATCTTACTGCTTTTGCAATAGGAATTCATTTTGTCATGCCAATAAAGAAAATTAAAATCAATTCACAGAGATTGAGAGGAAGAGATTCTGGCAGGTGCTGAGAAGCCCATGCACATGCATCCACATTAGTTCGCTTGACTTGAACTAGCCTCATTGCGACGAGCAGGTGAATGGATACAAATTCTAGTGAGAAAAGGGGAGACTCCAACTTTGTTGCTTGCATACAAATTTCAGACCCCTACCCCCAAAACACTCACACACGCATACATGCACTCAGACAGGCGCAAATGGACTGAGGCAACACAAAGACGTAGCCACACTTGAAACTCTCTTCAGCTCTAGTTAAACAGGAAAGAGTGTGCGTGAGAGAGAGGCACAGCCCTTTGAAAACTACCCACTCCTGTCTGTACATGCACAACATTAAGGTACTTTGGGCTATTTATGTCACAAGCACAAAACTGCTACAATTAAAAAGACACAGGGAAAACACCTTATCCTGAGGTGGATGAAACACTGCTGGAAGTGTTCCAAACAGCATTAAAAGGCTTCTCTATCCTCAGGTTTGTATTTGAGATTTAAAGGAGTTGTGATAATACAATTAGTCCTTTTATCATCCAGCTACACTAAGTGCACCCAGACTGTAAAGTGCTTTTCCCATCACAAATTAATTGGCCAGCCACAACAATCACATAACTGCATTTATAGTGGTTGAGACAATAAGAGAATTCGGATTGTGTCTAGAGTTTTACAGAGTCATGAATGGATACAGTACAGAATGGTTGGGGGTAGCGTGGGAGAAGGAATAGTGTCTTGGACTGAGTGGGAGATAAAAATGTTTTTCAGATATAAGTATGTTGGCAAAATGTTCACTATAGCTAAATAGTAGCTAATACATTCATCAAAAGATTAATACTGGTTTTATCCCTAGCTTAGGGAAGTCTGTGTTTATGATCACTGGAATCTACTTATGGCTGATTGCATTGCAACAGACTATGGCCAATCCTAGGTCTTGTGTGTTAAATTTCAAATGTTAAACCTATTTTAGGAGCGTGAACATTCCTTCAGAGGAGTTTAAGCACTTCCTCATGTTTAAGCCCAAACTTGTTTTTTATTTCACATTTTCAGGTTGTCATGTCATTCGTCCACCGACATACAGTTATGCATCTGTTATTTAATAGGCTTCATGCATGCAATCTCCAACAAAAATGCATCTATGCCTCCTTATGGACTTTATATAACCTTGTGTTTTGACATATCAGGGAGACATATGCATCAAATATACCAACCAATATTTAAGGTGTAAGGTAATATTTAGGGTAAGGTAATATTTATAGTAAGCTGTAAGGTAATTATTTCTGTATCCAGCAGATCATGCTAAAAACACAAGTATGTCAATGACATAACCTAGACCTTGCTTATCCCACACAGCTCAGTTCATTCCAGGGCGACTTATCCTGGCTTCAAGGGGAAGGCTATACACACAGAACACACAGGTTAGTGGTGTAGGCTAATATTTATGTAAACACAGAGAACCTCAAATGACTTAATAAGCAGTACAACCCACTGACACATGATGGGCCTAATTAACCTTGGGAACTGGATTAGGTGCACACTAAACACAGCAGAGAACTTCTAGTTGTAAAGTGCCACACTGCTACATTAATTGTGCTTTTTAAATATATGAGAGGCCTAATCTTACAGGTGATTTTACTAACATCAAAAACTTTTATATATTTCCCTAAATGTAAAACGTGTGCCAATATCATATCTATCCCAACCAGATATTTTTGGAACATACATGCAAAATTAGTTTAAAGAGTATTGAAAGGGTTTTGATGGCACAACATTATAACAGCCCCCAAAATAAACACAAGCAAGCAAAAGAATTATAATGCCCCCATCATTGAACCCATAGACACTGAATGGCCGCATACCAATTCATAGCAAAACTTAAATTCTTGCCATCTTCTCTCAAAATGATCTCTGGGAGATCAGATTTAATTGACACTGTAGAAGAGCACAGCAGATGATATTGGAAAATGGGAACACAAACACAATTGTAACATGCACTCTGCTCATCCAGAAAATGAGGGATGGAAGAAATGCTTGAGTGAGAGAAAGATCGAAAGGGTTGACAGTGGTTATTAAAGTCAGACAGTGCTTTAGTAGAGGGCAATCTGGAAAGTGTGGAACAATGATGTGCATTAATGAGCCATGATAAACATTACTGTAATCACACTTGCACAAAGATGTGATAGGTCCAAACAATAAATGGTGAATCTGCTCACAAAAGGGTGATAAGGGGAACCCTTCATCAGAATAATGCTAACTTTCACAGTTCTAGTCAGGATGATTGCAGACAATGTAACTTCACTGTCCTTTCTGATGTATAGACGCCATTAAACCAACGTCCCTCTTTCAAATTCTATGTGAAATCTACAATTTTATTCAAAATTTGCAGTCTTTCTAAAATGTAATTTAAGATAAAGAATTATATTCTTCTCTAACTAAATTGATATTTTCCCTATGGCATAATGGATGGAAATTCTCATGTGAATATATTAATGTTACTATATAGATTGTAATTTTTAATCTAATTGTGATACGATGTAAATTGAGTAAAGTGGGTCCAACACAACAAACCAAGACTGTAATTAACAGGGGCAGTCGTGGTCTACTGATTAAGGAGTCGGTGGTCTACTTGAGCAAGAGGATAGCTGCCCACTGCTCCGGGTGTGTGTGTGTGTTCACAAATGCAGAGGTCACATTTCGGTTTTGGGTAACCATAACTGACAAAAACACGTCACTTTACTTAAATGGATGTCTATATACATGATAATTAATTATTTAACAATTTACTAATGTTTACATGCATTTACATGCATCTTTTTTATACCTTTCTAACATCTTATGTGTGAAATTAACAAGAATAATCAACAATGTAAGTGGTTAAAATTACACTTGACATTCCTATATGTTAAATTGTGTTTATATAACGCAAAAGAACTTAAACGAATATTATTACGTTCATGTGTCCATATAACTATCTCAAACCAGTGAACGTCTTTTGTGCCTAATTTGCAGCACCATTCTTTAAAACACGCTAACTTTTTACGACCACGGGGATATAGCTCATTGTGGCGCTTTGATTAAGAGCATTACATTTTTACTAGACTTTATTTCAGCATGTCGAGCGAAACGCAATCGGTATAAGGGTTATTTGGTCCTGCGTCTCGCATGTTGTGGTTTAGTCATGAATGTTTGTCTAGTCGTTTGGAAAGAACGGTTGGCTATTAGGAAGAGTTGAGCGCTCTAATAAGGTGATGAGAGAGTGGATTGTTTTAATGAGGTTAGCAAAGGTTGTGGGGGAACGAAAATCAGAAACATTAACAGTTGTCACAGAGTTAAGCGTCACAGAATCTGTCCACATTCATGTAGTTTCCTAGCTTCGCCTAACTGCGCAGTTTATACGCTGCTTCTCTTTCACTCGCATGCGTATTTTGTGCATTAAAAATCGCTCTCTTAATGTACTTTGTGTACTCCCACGTACTTACAAAAATGAACCATGGACAACGGTTACATTTTGCTGAAAACATTCCGATGTGTGTGGTTAGGTCTTCTTTTAATAAAAATCGAATCTGTCATTAAGACATAAATTAGATTTTGACACACACAGGCAATTGAATTTAAGCCCCCTACTAAGCTCCCCAAAACGATGAAATGAAGAGCAGGCCCTGCAGCTGCTATTCAGATGAAGGAGATAATTGGCAATGAAAAGTCACTGCGCTGCATTATGTTGTCTACGGGATCATTGTTCATTTTCCTCTTGCTATTGAAGACTATATTGAAAACCCGAGTGTTTCTTTTCAGTTTTCAGTATTCACCGTGTGTTGCTTAGTTACTGGGAATAGGGGAATCACCCACTGTATCAGACGGGATGGGCCGCAAGCTGGCCCCCTGCGCCACAATGCAACTTTTGTGAGGAGGCTTTGACACAAATTAATGACACTTATCCAATAAGGCAGTTATGGACTTCTTATAGTGCAATATTACATGGGACTTAAGGTAGCTTTTAAGGGACCCATCACGCATTGATAACTTTATACTAACACTTATCTATTACAGTTGTCCCCTGTTATACATATTAGATGTAAATAATTTATATAAATAATTAGTAATGAGACTACCAATATATTTACGGGCACGTTATTTTGTTTACTCAGTGGACCACGTAAAATCCTGGATTTGGACTTAATTTACTCCGAACCACACAAAGCAATAAAAGAGATTCAAAAGAGATGGTTAGTAGAAAAATACAAAATGCAGGCCACTACGTCATAGTCGCAGTATTGGGATAATTTTACACTACAATTGGTTCTTTTTGAAATTGCTGCCCATTTGTTAGAACCTCTGTTTAACCGAAGCAGACAAATATAAATTCCTGTCACCCAGAGCAGAATTAAAGGATTTTTCCCTTAAATGGACTAATTTTCCCCTTGAATTATGAAAGCAATGCCTAGGTAACACTCTGTGCACAGTACCCGACGGCTTAAATCCTAAATCCTTCCACGTGGCCAGGCTAGTCGTGGCAATTAGAGATCATTACAGACTCATAAAGACTCTCATTTATAGGATTACTTAATAGACAAAGAAATTTTATCTTAAAGAATTACGGATAAAAAATAATGCTGAAGACTGGACAGTACGTGGAAGCACGCCGCGAATTATTACGCATGAGTTGTCATTTATTCTCTCTCTTATGTCTCATACGCCGTGTTTCCTCCATTACAACAATTACAGCCACAATGACAGATGTGTTTGTCTTTTCGCCTCCCCAATTTTGCTTAATTTAAATTCGTGTTCTACCTCGTTTAAACGCAAGATATACTGCTGATTTTTAGCAATTAAATGCTTATGAAAGCAAGCAACACACACTTCTATTAGCACTTAATGCCGATTTGAAATCATCATTATGGCGCTTGACATGTGCCCTAAATCATCATAAGTAGGACCTTCAGTTATACTAAACACTGTAAAATAAGTTAATAAATAAAATAATAACTGCTTCACTAGAATGACCTTGTTGTTATTTCCCCAATAGAAATATGTTATGTAAAAGATTGTTTTCTGCTTCCAATAACCAGATTTTCACAATAAGAATTCTAGATTTTTTTCCGTTGAAATTACGAATATTCCTTGCAGTGAAACATCCATAAAGTCACGATTACTCATTTTACTGTGTTGTTTATGTCATTCAGAATTCAGGCCTGAATGTAAGGAAAAATAATCGTCTACATGCACAGGTAATTTTTTTTCACTTTCACTTTCAATTTGGTTTATATAGACTTACAGTGTTACTTTAACTTTATTCTATACGAGCTTTGAAGAAGTTAGGTTTTCCCAGAATGTGTATGGGATGCCAGACCTTTCGTTTTGGTGAGACATTACTTTGTCAAAGCTTGCTCGCTCGATCCACCGGCCTTCTCGCAGTGTCTGGAGGTAAGAAGCGTTTGCTCTCAGATGAAAGTGAAAGCTCAATCCGCTGCTGACCCGCCAGGAGATCAGACCTGCTAATTATTGTCACAAGATGAGGGATTAAGGCATTTCTGAAATAGCTGTCTGTTTATCCACTCCAAAACGTCCACAATAAACACTTTGTAATTGAATCATAATCGCTATCAAATTGCATGCGCCCAAACTCCACTGAGGTTTATAAGTCTTTAATTGCCAGGCCAGAGATCATGTCCAAATAGACGTTAACAAAGATTGCAGTTGCATTTGGTCTACGTGAGTGAGTTTACTGGATACGTTGTTTATTTAAATAGTACCTTCCAGAGTAGTTTCAGCTGCTTTTTGTCTTTGTATAAAATGTTTTTTGGTTTATCAACTAATACTTGGCGAAATGTTTATTAAAATCATATTCGGTTACTCTGTGCATACGCGTATACCGGGGTCCTTGTGAAATTTTTCTTTTTCTTTTTTTTTTTTGCTGTAAAATTGTTAACATTGATAAGTAAACTTCTCCGAAGAAATTCAAAACATTAATTAATGATTAAATGGGGCAGTTAAGTATTTTAAATGAGACTTTTACTACCTATATGACACACAAATGATGTAAAATCAATCTATTTCTATTTATCTATCTATTTCTAAATTAATCTATTTTTGAAACATTTCTTGTATACATTTTAATAAACAACTAGCCTTTTCTTCACCTCAGGGCATTTTAGATCAGTGCTAACAGGAGTCAGGGGTTTGGAGCAAGTGCAAAATTATTGTTATCTCAATAAATGCACTCGCTTGCAGCTCTCCATCTAGCAGAGCTGTTTGTTGTGCCACTTTGCCTATTAAGGAGCCTATCCAGAAGCTAACAAGACTAGATGGGTACAATTTTGATTGGAGGCTCGCATGGGCATCACGTGTCTCTGGACACTAGAGGTACTAAAGACCCTAGGCCGTGAGCGCACGTGGGTGACGTTAGGGCCGGCCCTCCCGGGGTCCCTTTTGTTGAACTATGAAACATAAGCCAGCTCCCGAGGGCTTGAGAACAGTGTTAGGACCACTCTGTTCAGCGCAAGTCTTTGGAGAAACCCCATCAGTGTGGTATCACTGTTGCTATTAACATCATCAGCATCATACGTAGCTATCATGTCGAGATCTTTCTACGTAGACTCTTTGATTATCAAGGATCCTGCGCGCCCTGCTTTAAGCGACCACACGGGTCAGGACTTTCTCATCCCAATCGGCATGCACTCTCCTGGCTTGATGAGCGTGACTGCACCCGTTTGCCCATCCCGGAAGACGGGCACCTTCTGTGTGTGTCCACTCTGCGTCACCTCACATATCCACTCTCCACGGGCCGGAATCCCACTACTGAAGGGACAGTGCTTCTCCGCCAGTGACGCGACTTTCTGTCAGAGGGTGGCACATCAACAGAGCACCGCGATAGCACACCCAGGACACGGACACGCGCCTATCTGCACGCCCACAAGCTACAGCGTCACGGACCCTCGGAGGTACCACTGCCTCTCTCTAGGTGAGTGCGCGCACATAAAACACCTGTTCCTTCTGATGACGAGAAGCTTAACGTTTGACAATTTGACAGTGAAAACAATCATTTACAAATTGCAAAATAATAGTAATAATAACAATACGTTAAAAATGAACAAAATCACATTTCTTTTGTCTTTCTCTCCTTTCGATTTCTATTTTTTAATGAAAATATAAACCTGCACTTTATAGCATCCGTAAGAAATATAATTAAAATTGTTTCAATCTATAAGAAATATTGTGCGTTAACAGCCATCAGTTAATTGTTTGGGAAAGTATACATTGAAATGATATTAAAGTTTCTTGCTGTTTTGTCTTTAGGTGCGTCTGATAACAGCCACATACAGAACGGTAAACGGATGCGCACTGCCTTCACCAGCACTCAGCTTCTGGAGTTGGAGCGTGAATTCTCGTCTAATATGTACCTCTCGCGCTTACGCAGGATTGAGATAGCAACATATCTAAACCTTTCAGAGAAACAGGTGAAAATATGGTTCCAAAACCGCAGAGTTAAACACAAGAAAGAAGGCAAAGGTACGCAAAGGAATGCGCATACAGGATGCAAATGCTCAGGCAACCACACACAGTATCCGCGCTCAGAAGACGAAGAATCTCTCTCACCTGTTTCAGCCTTAGAGGAGAAAGAGACTTCGCCCATCTAGGGAAGACAAGAACATAACAGACTTGTAATGGCACCTTGCATGGCACATTTAAATGTAGGGCCGGTTAAAACGGACGTATTTATGGAACAGACTTTCTATTATGGGGTGTATGTTGGTCGATTTCTTCCTTCTTCCTCTCAAGTAATTATTTTACTGTGACACTGCGGACTTTTAAATACCATGTCTTGTGGTTCTGCATTATAGGGCAAACTGTAATATAATAACGAGTGATGACGACTAAATACGTTTTTTACTGCTTGTTTTCAAAGGTGTTTCAAAACCCCCCTTTATCAGGATAAATATTAAACATATTCATGGGAAATTAAAATATTCCCTGTGTGATATTGTAAATATGCAGACTGTTAATCCAATTTGTCCTAGACTACTGAGCAGTTTTACGTTACTTCGTATGTGCATAATAGAGAAATGTGTATATTTGTATTTATTTAAATAAATAAATAATTACATGTGTAACTACACCTTACACACTAGAACTATCAAATCGACACTTGTTCATATATTCCAGATAAGAATATGAATAAATTATGTTTCGTGCACAGTATCCGCATGTTGGTTTAAATGTATGTTAATAAAATATTTTTTGACAACTGACAACCTGAGACCAGACTAAAGAAAGCCTTATAGGGGTGTACTGTATTTGTCAGTGCTAGGTGACAAGTTGAGACAGGCAGTATTTTCTTTAATGTACACTGAAGATGTTTTGTCAGTAAACCTAAATGTGCTTCATGTCTAAATTTAGAAATATCTAAATTAACTGGTTTACAGTCATACATTAGAAACATTATCTAATTTAAATAAGTAACACTAACAAAAGTAAAATGTACTAACAGATTCTAAAAATGTTAAATTAAATAGACATAGAGCATATACATTTTACTGTAGGCATTTGTTCGTACAATTAATGGAGAGCATGTTCTGTTAGGAAAAAAACAACAACGTGATATCTGCACTTCATGGTCAAGCAAGTAGTGTTTGTATTAACAAGACTCCATTTTATAGCCTTTTTTAAGCAGCCACTACAAAGCTTTCTGGCCCCAGCCCAGGCACATTTTAACGAGGGCTTAAGTCATTAAGAGCTTATTTAAACGTTTTTTAATATAGGTTGAGCATCTAACTACTAATTTATTATCCTGTATTTAAATGTTCGTATTCTGTAATTTTATTATTGACGTGTAACACTCCCATGCCATCAAACCCAGCCACTTCCCCCCGGCCCCAAATTCCCCCTTATTTCCCAGTGTTCTCATATTCCTTATATTCCATAGTGCTAAAACTAATAGAACAGAAAAGACTTATAGAAAAAAATTTCTGTCTCACAGACCAGGTGATAGTCAATTATGCGTCGCCTGATCTCCAGACCTCCATTCTGTCTGCTTTTCAAGAGACGATTGTCCCCGTTTTAAGTTAATTCGAAAGGAGTTTAATTGCAGTTTTTGTCCCACGTTGGTTGCTTATGTAGCAATTCCTTCAATACGACAGGAAAAAAAAGCTACGCAGAGCTGGCCAAAGGCTTTGACAGGTTAGATTGTCCTGCTAGGAACTCGCATTTAGCCGGCGGACCCCCGACGGCGGCGAGCTCAAGGCCTTTCACTGGACTTCTACAGGGTCCCTCCGCGCGCGAGAAAACGATTTAGTCACTGTTTCATTAGGCACTATTTGAACCTTTCAACTTGGGCCAAATTGAGGGGGCATGCTGAAAACCAAGGGATTACGTAGGAGGGGTGCTAGGAAATTAGAGAACGCTTAATTTAACTCGTGTTCTGTCAGAGTTTGGGATACATTCCTAATTGAGAGGGGAAGCAGGTGAAATTTTGGTCCCACGCAGGTCCTTTCAGATGAAGAATAAATGGCCTATTTTCACGTCTCGCTTTACGATCATATATTATCAAGCAAATGCACCTAATGAATATATATTAATTTTTTTTATTAATCGAATTAGACGTCACCCCGTGCAGGTGTGGGACAGAGAAACTCCTGACAAAGGTTATTTTTAACTGTTTCATGACTAACTCGACAATGACATTATCTTTTTATCTAACCTGATGTTAGAATAACTTTATAGTTTAACTGGTTAGTGTAAGTAAGTATAGTAAGTATGGTTAATTTGATCTGTATAAGCTACAGAAAATTGTATTATACAATTGAGTTTGGAATGACGGACAAGACAAAAATGCAT
The DNA here is from genome assembly GCA_036877625.1 of Ambastaia sidthimunki. Classification (NCBI taxonomy): domain Eukaryota; kingdom Metazoa; phylum Chordata; class Actinopteri; order Cypriniformes; family Botiidae; genus Ambastaia; species Ambastaia sidthimunki. The sequence goes on from JAZGTK010005137.1 coordinate 11,479, forward strand.
TCTGTCATTTGTTGGTACGGCATTTGAAAGGGTAGTACAGTTGGGTCAATACCAAATGTATTAAAGAATCCGATGCTGCCAACCAAATATTAAACAAAGTACAAGTGAGCTATCCAAAGATTACGCACTGTTGCAAAATGGGCAATTACGCATGACATAAAGCAATTAATAGAAGCCCCTTTTAAGCGCTTGCAGCTGCTTTCGCCTTGAGAGAAGTGGTGCACTCAGGCAATGAATGCCTCCAAACCCTGTTTTGTCTTCAATCGCGAAAACCGCTTCTTTAATTGTCTAACTGAAATGTACGATGTTGAAAAAAGAACTTGATGTGACACTCTCATCGGGCTTTTCAGCAACGTTTGGACTTGAGGACAGGCAGGGGTTCTCTGTGTGAGCGTCTCAAACCGATTGTTTCAAAGATGATGGAACTGAGAATTCAAGACACGTGTCCCATCAGTGCTGTCCATGGTAACTTAATTTAGTGGGAACTCGGTCATCACACAATATGTCCCGAGCGCTTTTGTCACAATTTCTAGAATGGGCCCTTTGACGTGTCAACTCCTCTTTAATGCGTCCTATTGTTGAATTCCTGAGCGTGCCTACTATATTATCAAGTGTGCTTACATTTACATTTATACCTTTGGCAGACATAACAGCGAATTACAATGCATTCAAGTTATACTTTTTGTCAGTATGTGTGTTCTCTAGTAATCGAACCCACAATCTTTGCGCTGCTAACTACCTGCTCTACCAATTGATCTAAAGAAACACTTAGAAAAGTGGTCAGCTTTGAATGAGATAATGTATAATAATATTACATCGTTCACAGCGTTAGAGAAGTAAATGTACCATTTCTTTGACAAACTTAGGCGGTAATAGTGGTGAAACAGGGATTGATAGTGAAACTGTATTGTTTGTGGACTAACAAAATCGGCCTACTAATAACGTGGTAATATTAATGAAGTCTCCTTTTGCTACGAAAAGTGTACAAACTTGACCTGAAATAAAATGTATAATAACAGGTTTAAAATTCAAAGTCATGTAGCTTAAAACAATTTTATGAGATGATGACAAAAACATAAACCTTTGTCGCGTGCGGGGGAGGAGGAAACCCTAGATATCATTAGTTATTAATAAGTGGCCTATAAACCATAGTACATATCATACTGTGGATACTTAAAAGGAGCGGTCGACATTTTCACCTCACAGGTAGTCCTTTATATTCTTTCCGCCTACGTAATTTTGACTGACAGTTTTACATATTTACATGCGCAATCAATCACTCTTGCGCTATAGCACTGATTAGAATGTTCGGCTGAAGTGCGCCTATCCCTGAATCTTGCATTAAACAAAGTTTGACAGTGAACCAAACATTCAAGAGATAAGCGAGTCAGCTGTCTTGACTAAGAACTTCTATATGAGCAGAGTTTACAATAGCCAGACAGACGAGGCCAACACCTTGCTCTGTTGAGTAAATAAAAATGTCCCTTAGCTTAGTTGACATAATGAATAATTAGCTTTCTATCCATGCTGCCACAACCACGTGACTGACACCACAGGTGCACCTGAGGTTGTGGCCCTCAGGTAAAAGCATATTTTGCACGCACACGCACACACATTAGGTGACTGTATGTACGTCGAGTCCAGTCCAGGATGGATTCTTTGGATATGTTCTACAACGATAAGTTTGAATCCCAGACTTCAAACAGCTATGATAGCAACCCACCTGCGTGTCGATATTCACAAAACACCTATCAGGGGACTTACGCTGAACCTCCGTATTCTTCAGTAGACAACCGTATGAGAGGAGACTATGTGCCCTTTGAGCTGCCTCCCTGCCAGCACACGACCCCTGGACAGCCGCACTCACCAGTATGTCACCGGGGTAAAGATCTACGAATCGATGACTACCGTCTGAACAATGAGACGGATCGCGGCGTAGAGAACCTTGGCAGACAAGTGTCATTTCCATGGATGAGAGTTTCAAGATCTCAGCCCTGTCCACCGCCTAATTCAGGTGTGTACGGATTTCTAACGGTATGACATTCTATGTAAGTACTTGGGGTATAAATTAATTGATTTTTATTAAAGGTGTAAACAGGTTTTAAAAAATATTATGAGCAAAAGCAAAAAACATCTTTTTAACGTTCATCACAATGTTAATCATTTTAGGACATTATTTTTGCGAGGACTCAGACGAGCACAAGAGGAGTCGAACTGCTTACAGCAGGGCCCAGCTTCTGGAACTAGAGAAAGAGTTTCTGTTTAACAAGTACATTTCTCGCCCTCGGAGGTATGAACTGGCCACAACTTTAAACCTAACGGAACGACACATCAAAATCTGGTTCCAAAATAGGCGGATGAAGTGGAAAAAAGAGGCGGCAAAGAAACACAGAGGTTTGGAAAATGAAGAAGAAGGCCACAACGCCGACTCAACGTCAAAAACATAACTTTACGATATATAGCAAAGTACTTTCTATAAACTATAGTCCATCATAATTATAAACTCATAATAACAAACGGAAGACAACCAGAATATGATAACACTGAGAACACATTTTTACGAGACAGTTTCTTACCTATAATTAAAACTGTTAGCTTGGCATATAAAATGGTCAGTCGTACCGACCGTTGACCATCTCTTCAAATTTCACATGGGATGAGAATTATATGAATAACAAAGTTATCTTATGTTTACATATAAATTATTATACTAATTCTATGTGATACAAATTACTATTTAATGTTCTTGTTTTAAAATATTTTGCACATCCTGCGAAAACGTATTTAAAGAAGCCTTTGTAAAAATGACCTTGTGATTTTGTAAACATACATTTTGTTTGATGGTAATGATTTATAAGGTTAACACAGTAAAACAAATATGTTTTAAAAAGACATCACAAATAATAACAAACTACATAACAGTTTAATCGTACAATACTTAATCACTGAATCTTTATCTGTCTGTCTGTCTGTCTGTCTGTCTGTGCACACACACACGGTTGTATATATGGTTATACATATTAAATGTACTGTATGTTATCTTTTTATAGCGCCACCTTGTGATATTTTGTCAGAACTCCCTTTTTTGTAAACTCCCGTTTTAAGACATTACGCCTATTTATGACATTAAGTCTTAATTAGCAAATGAAACAATAGCCCCCTGAAACGTAATCTGCTGTTAGCAAACATTTTTATTTCCATTTGTCTAATCAAAATTTTAGAATATGATACATTCTTCATCAAAGAATTGTGAAGTTGAACGCTTTTTTTGCACTATAAATGATAGTCACAGGCAGTATTTTAAGTTCCAGCCATAATCGTATGTCTAATAGTAAAACAGTCTAAACAAAAAATGTTCTTTGTTATTTATTTAAAGAAACAGTGACGGTAAAATTTTTATCACTTGGCAAACAAACCAACATTCACCGATATACTTCAGATGTAAGTAATTGTAGCCACAACCCAGAGAAAAAACGGTGAATTCATGGTGTTTTTAATTAATGACTGATAAAATTGACTCTATGAGGCATGCTTTTGTGATTATTCAGCATATTCAGTATCACGATCCTAAGTGTTCGCTTTAATACTTTACACCCTCCTGGGCTGAACGCCTATGACTCAATGTTTGCATCCAAGGCCAGTCTTTATTCAGTATTAACTATTTCCTGCGCCGATTTCTTTCACAGCTTGTACTGCCTCAACCCAAAAGGGAGCAAATGTATAACAGATAAATAAATCACCGCAAGCTTCAGAACGCTGGACAGCGCATGTGTAAAAAGACCGCGTCAAAAAGTTCAGTTTATGAGTCTTGAAACTGACTGGTATTGCCAGGCGGACTTCTTGGACGCGCAGCACTGGCTACACGCCGTATATGATATTGATGTTTTATAATGTTTTCACAGATAATGTCAGTGAAATGTCAAGTTGTTCTAACACAAAGTTGACAGTAATTGGATACCTGTTACGGATTTGAATACACCATGTATTCTTAGTTACACTGACAATTATAAAATCTATGTAGCATTTGCAGTTACCATGTGGTCTTTTGTACAGGCTACCAATATGCACTGGGCATAACTACAAAGACCGAAGAAAAAGAAAAATTGATATTACAGTTTTTCTCTGTTGCTTTAATGCAATTCTCAGAACAGAACTGCATATCTCAAAACTACTCGTTCAACCGCCACATCCTTTTGTCACTTGCACACATCATATCAGCAGTTTCTCCTTGTTTTCAACAAATTGCAAATGATTATGTACATCTGTTGGCTGTTTCAAACAATTCCAGTTGCTTTTGGACAAGCATGCAAATGACTTGTACTGGTTCTCCGTTGAATTGTCATAGCCCCCAAAACAAATAGTTATTATTTCAGGTAGGAAGTCTATACTAGCAAAATGGGTGAACATGTTCTTAGAATGTCACGCATATGTCTATACAGATTTCTACACATTTTCTACAATAATCTGCAACACAGAAAAGTGCATGTTCAGGCATTCTCAGACATTGTCATCAAAACCTTAGCCACAGTTTACATGTGAACGTACAATGTTCTACTGACAACATGACTAATCATTTTGCTCGTCACGTTCATAGTCGATGATACAAGGACATGACTTTCTGCTGGCATTGACATAATGATTGTCGAAAAACGTGCTTTTGCGCAATAGACAAAGCATTTTGGGCAAGTGATGCGCTTTTGCTGGGTCATCCATGATGTTGTTGCTTTCATGCAATTCTGATCTGAGAATTGCATGAATGCAACAGAGAAAAACATCATACTTTTAAACCGAACATCATACTTTTAAACCGAACATCAAACTTTTAAACCGAAAGTTTTGTGTTCCTGTAGCTCAACTGGTAGAGCATTGCGTTAGCAGCGCAAAGGTTGTGGG